>JAECUM010007647.1:0-62942 GCA_016617855.1 Megalonaias nervosa | reverse complement strand
TATATATTAGACATCCTTTGCACTCTGAAAAAACTATATCCGACAACATTATGTAATAGACAAAATCTAGTTAAATAAATATAACGTTTGGTCAGTTGTCATACTTTCGTGACTTGTCAAATCTTTAAATTGTCTTTGAGGCTTGGTTTACCATTCTGTTGTACAATATTAAATTTTTCATTACAACTCTGAAATGTATTAAAAATGACACAATTAGACATTGATATTTACGTCTAAAATGCATTACTTTGGTTCATTACTATTTAACTCAGTGAACCAGTTTTCACAATGATTCCTTCACTTAATAACTTAGCATTGTAAAACTTAGGGTCACTTCGAGGTCAATACTTTGAGGTCAATAGAATATCACTGGCAAATTCAGGTGACTTTAAGATCAATACAGTATCATTGGCAAATTCTAGTGACTTTGAGGTCAATACAGTATCATTAGCAAATAAAAGAAGAAAAATCGGAATTTGATGCATGGCGATGGTATCAGTATTATCATTGTTTAAACAATATAACTTAATTATTGATAAATGCAATAATTAAAAGCAAGAGCGATAGTAGTTTACTTACCAATGTTAGTAGAACTTGTATAGTTTAAATGATTATTTTCACCTTACAGAACAGGTGGAAATGAAGGCGCATACTTCACGTTGTAATGCTTTGAAGTTACTAACAAAAGCCTATTTAGAAATGTCTAAATGCTCTGTTGATTCATCATTACTCGATCCTAATGCCACGCAGTTCAGTTCATTTCACTTTGGCATTTTCTCATAATAAGCATGAGTCTTTGTCTTGATTTTGAATAATACACGTTACTCGCAGATAAAGTGGAAGCAAACTGATACGTATTTGGTGTAGTGAAGCCTATCGTTGTGGGTTGATCAGTCAAAATAAGAACAATGCCTATACTGGCAGTCTGACTATGAGGAATGAGTACAAATCATGTGCAGCAGAGAAGAAAAATATAAACATACAAATGGTCTCATATTAAATGTTTGTTAGAGTTTCGCAGATGTCGGTATTGCTGTCACGGTGTGTGTGTGTGTGTGTGTGTGTGTATATATATATATATATATATATATATATATATATATATATATATATATATATATATATATATATATATATATATATATATATACTAGCCTCTATACATTTGATCGTAAATGTTTTACGCACGGTATTTAGCGTGCGCAACGTAATCTTTACTGCTCTGAGCGCAAAGTTCTTGTGTATTCCATAGCTATACGCATATCTTACTAAGCAGTTGAAGGTGGTCCGCGTTCTTGTTTGGAATTTCTTTAGCATAAACCAGTTTGTTGAGATACTCTCTAAATGTCAGGGTGTATTGATTACCTGTATCTAAAAAAGAACTATCAATTATTCATAAATGATTATGAGGAAAATGGGTGGTCAACAGTCATCTCAAAATCTGTAAAAGTACTTTACTCAAAAGAAGCACGATTACACTACCAATTAGTAACATGGGTATCTTTAGCAGTATTATACACTATACTGTCTTAAAAGGGACCAGTAGCACCATAAATGTCAACTCAATGCAACGCTGTTCACTTCTGAAGTCTAACCTTGATCAACCCTAATAATGATCAGTCCATTGACCAATCAAGACACTCTTATATAGTGTAACTCTGCTTAATTTGAACACGCACAGTGTACATGCTGTAATATTCTTTTTATGGGACATCTGAAGCAAACTATTGATACAAACTGTATTCATCAAATTGACAAATTTAAACACAAACATATGAATAGATAAAAAGAAAAACGAAATTTATGGTAAAATTGAATTTGAGTTTTCACTTCACTATTAAGATCATCAGAAATGCAGAGGTTAGAAAAGAAAGTGCCCATATTAGATAGGGAATCCTTATTAGGATATATACGGTCGTACAGTTTCTTAATGTGCATGGATTTGGGATAATTATACATTATTCTTAAAATTGTTAACTGTATTGAATATATGAAAACATCTCAGAAACAAAGTTTTACATTTGCAGGCTTTGGAGTCAATAGATACTTTAAAATATCCTCTCCAGTAACAGCAAAATCGAGGAGACACTAATCAAAGCTATAATATGTGCGCCTACACTGTATATGAATATACAAGGTTGACCCCAGACCAAAAACAAATAAAAGAATGTACTCACAGAAAAAGGGCTCTTTAGTTCCACCTGTCCCAGGGACATCCCCTCTGTATAGCCAGAGTAAGTTGGGGACAGTTAAAAGTCAATGGGGGTGAGTATAAAGATTGAAGTCAAGGATAATCGGGCATGGTTTATCCTTAATAGGAATTGTTTGCAATAAAAAATTAAATGATATATGTTATTCAATTTTCTAACTCAATCCAGTGATAGTGAACTTCACATTCATAAAAATGACGCAGAATTATAATTTACACGAAGAAAATGTGCATTCTTAATTATACAATTTCAAAGGGGGTTTCAGCCTCTAATTTACAGGAGAAGCATAATGCATTATTGTTTCTACCAAATTTAGTCAGATTTTCATTGCTTGCCAATATTCGATGAATTATTATGCATTGAAACTATAGTAACTTAGCACTGTGAGTAGGCTTGTAAATGTTTCTCGGAATATTTAGCCAATTGAATGAAGACCTAATGCTACATTCCATTTCCTTGTATATTTGTATGAACAATTTAACGTCGTAATATAGTTAAAATAAATTCTTGATGATATTTTGTTGTCTTTGATTCATAATTGTAAGCGACTTTACGGAACCATCTTTGCTAGCCAAGGTTCCGATAACTCTACACCTTGGCGGATCGAATATGGAGGGTGATTACTATGGAGGGGGATTACCGCCATAATTCTATACGTGTATTTTCTAATCTTCATTGATGCATTATTGTAAATGGCTGCTTGCAAGTGCTACTTTCATAATTCTATCCATGTATATTGTATTATTCGTTGATGCAGATTGTACGTGGCAGTTTGCAAGTGCTACTTTCCTTCTGTATTATTGGCAATGGCTGCTTGCAAGTGCTTATGTATGGAGGGGGATTACCGCCATAATCCTATGCGTGAATTTTCTAATCTTCCTTGATGCATTATTGTAAATGGCTGCTTGCAAGTGCTACTTTCATAATTCTATCCATGTATATTGTATTATTCGTTGATGGCCAATAATACAGAAGGAAAGTTTGAGCGTACGGTAGTGTAATGCACTTGTAGTACAATTTCCATTCCATTGCAATCGCATAAATTATATTTTTCCATGTTATCATAATTTAATCTTGTTTCAAAAGTAGCAAAGATTTAAAATAGCATCCATTTGCATGCTAATTGAAAGCGAATACGAGGCTGTATAGTTTTCAAGCTATAACATTGTTTTTATATCTAGACGACTGTTAGTGGGCATGCGCGAGTGAGGGATATATCTAGGTAAGATATTGTTTTAAAATATATTTTGTTGTTATATTTGACAGATGTTTAATAGTTTTTATTATGGAGAAAAACGGCCTTTATAACCAATAAAGAACCCACGGTTAATAGATTTCATCCTTTTCCCAATGAAGAAACCACATTTTTCGAGTGAAATAAATTAATGGATCAAAATACAAATTATCACGAATACCATTTTAGAGAATTGAATATTCATGCACTGAAAGAAATATATTATTTTAGTAGTGATGTTCTAGAGGGTTTTAATAATATTTTTCATTCTTGTTGAATTGACAGATTATTTTTACTTTGTATATACTATACTTTTTACGAATATTTTTGTGATTTATTTTAGTATAGCCATAAGTTTTATCGAATATATTCTATACAGTCCTCATGAATTTAAGTTCTGATTCGAAAACTGGAAGTGCGTTTCAGAGTGAAATGAAAATGAAGTACTTTCTGATTTTGCATACCGTGTGTTATATCAGGAGTGTTGATTGAAAGCGTTGAGTACGGGACTGTCAGATGCTATAAATTGTTTTTATAGAAATAATATAAATGTTACTAAATGTGATCTGTCTTTACTTGTCATAATGGAAGTTGACGGAGATCTGATCTTTCAAACTTTTGTGGAGCTTTTAATAATGATCTCCTTAAAATCCGTATTTGATACAATACATTTAATTCAAAGGCCATACAATACATATATTTAATAGGCCATATTCAATACAATACAGACATTTAAAAGTCCATATTCGATACAACACAGACATTTAAAAGGCCATATTATATACAATACAGACATTTAAAAGGTCTTGTTCAATACAACACATACATTTTTCAGCAGATGTTTTCATTCCCCATGTATCGAGACAAGATGGATTAAGACTACTTTTATATATTTAAAATTATAAACATTTACTTATTGTCGTTTACTTAAGAAGGTTATAAAAAGTTTTTTCTTAAAATTCGAACTTACTGATGATTAGTTACTGATATGTTTGCCTCAGGCGCATTATGCATTTTTTCTGCTTCAAGTTGGTGCATTTTCCATACATAATACTGAATAAGGACTGTAAAATGAAAACTGAAAGAGCCGTATAGGATGCACAATAATGTTGTAATTTTATGATTGTGGATACTGATCGTATTTGTGTTCCACAACAAACATGGAATATATACACTTACACATGTAAAATATATAATGTATTGACAAAAGTTTATTTTTTATTCATGTTCTAAGTAGTTGATATTAACTCCGATTCCAAGTCTCCTTTTTCATTAGAGTAGTGCCTAGGAGTTAAGCCATTTCTAACGTGAATGGACACACGTTATAATGCATGCACTGGAGATGGCTTGGAAAGGTAGGAGAGAGGTGAAATCACGTAGTTAATATTACTATGCTAACATTGTTCGATTAGGTTATTATATTATGAAGATTTAGTTAGATAAACTGGGTTGATTCAAAGTTTATCGTGTAAGTTCGAAATTTTGTTTGTATGCTAGATGATTTGGGAGCAAGATTGTTTACAATATAATCTGTTCTCATCATCATCAAATTTTTGGATGAAAAAAATAAATGGTTTGAAATTTACTTATTTAGTTGGCATAAATATGCAATTAGGTGTAATTAATGCATTGTTTTTACTCTCTCATGGAGACAACTCTCTGACGGGAGACAATTATAGGCTGAGCTTGTCGGATTTTCCTTCCCATTCCATTAGACGTGTGTTGATGCATAGTCTTCCAAAGGACAAACTAAAGACGGCTAAATGATTAACTATTTACATTGAACATGAAACACTAGATTTTTATTATCATATTTTGGAAGCAACTGAAATAAGGTGATGAAACAATCCATTTGAGTAAGCATTTTGGCTGCATCACCAACCATTTAAAAATCTAAATAGGTTTCTGCTTTGTTTTTTTATATTGAAATCGTTCACAGAAATAAGGCGATGGTCTGTATTCATATGGATCTTCGTATGTTTCTATTGCACAAATAAATGAATGAACAAATTGACGAACAAATATATTAAATGATGCATTGATGAATCAATTAGTCTCTGTCATATATGCTTTCTAGATCAGAAATTACTTTCATGAGCCCTACACACACTACACTATGTTTAAAAAAAACCACAAACTTATAATTTATATTTTCGAGAAAACGAATGTTCCTGTAAATTAAAGTTTATAAAATGAGCTGAATAATGGATGGTATATACTAAACGTTGCTGGTTGTAATAGTCCTATCACACTGCTGGACAAGTTTCCTAAATTTCGTGTCAGATTGATAGGAGTGTCTTATACTAGTCTGTTAAATGAATTTGGGGGTCTTATACTGTCCTAGTCTGTCACATGAAATTGTGATATTATACTATACTAGTCTGTCACATAAAATTGGGGGTCTTATGATGTACTAGTCTGTCACATGAAATTGTGATATTATACTATACTAGTCTGTCACATAAAATTGGGGGTCTTATGCTGTACTAGTCTGTCACATGAAATTGGGGTCTTTGTTTAACTGGAAGGACAATTACATAAGTTTGTGCTCAAACTTGTTTTGTTTTCTTTTACGTATATGAAAAGCCATATTCCTCGTTAGCATAAATTTATTCTGCATTGTTTAGGAATAATTGCGCTAAAAAGTGTGAATATAGCGAATGTTGACATACGTATTACCTGCCCAATATATGTTTGCGGGTATGAAGTTTCACTGGAACAAATAACTGTGATATAAATATTATTGTGCAGGGAATTGCGGCAGGTTGTGGAATAAACAGTGACACAGTGCGAATCGAAAAATAGAAATGATTGATACTACACCTAAGGTCAGTATGGCCATCATCGGTAGATTTAAAAAATATAAATAACCAATATTATACTTAAAGTCAATATGGCCATGATCAATGGACTGAAAGGAAAAGATATCAAATTCTGACAGTTATTGGAAATAATTAAGATAATAATGTGCATTCAAATGCAGAAGCGCGATCTCGGAGTACTTATTTAAAAATGTTGTATTATAAAAGACACATTGAGAAAAATTTATCAGATCCATATTTCTCGTCTAAATTATCAACAACCTGTCTTGGAAAACAGTCTGTGGTTTCTTTGAAATACTACTTGCCCTCTCCCCTTCAATATAATCCCCTATCTCATAACTAAAATTCGCTATTTTCTACTTGATCAAAGCTGTTCTTATTTCTCCATCATAAATCAACAAAGCAAAGGTTTAATGTGCGTGCTGTTCACATTTCTGTACCTTATTAATTAATTGCCTAAATGAGATGTCCAAATCCTTCTTTCAGACTCCAGTAGTATTTATAATGATTTGATCGCTTGTAATATGCTTGACAATATGAATGACAAGTAGGAGCTACTTGGACAAAGATTACAATGACCAGTAAGACCTACTTTAAAACAATTGGAATGACCAGTAAGACCTACTTTGAAACAATTGAAATGACCAGTAAGACCTATATTGACAAAATTAGAATGACCAGTAAGCCATAACTAAAAAAGTTATAATGATCAATACGACCTACTTTGAAAAAATAGAATGCCCAGTAGGACGTAACTCTTCATATTACTTCCCTTGATCCATTATAATCCGTAGATCCCTATTTTTGTCCTCGTTCATCTAAAACTTGCATATAAATAAACAATCGTCTCTTTCTGTCTGTGGTCGCAATATGTGACAATATACTACACAAAAGCCCTCGTTTTTTACTTGACTGAGCAATCAATAAAGTTCTACATTAGCAGCTGGTCGGCGCTTTCTAGGATTTTAATACATACCCATTTAATCTTAAATGCTTCGTCTGGCGCACGATACAGTTGTTCAATCTGTATTTCTGTATTACACAGCCAGATTCAAGCTTCTAAGGTGTTTTCTTTGACGTCCGAGCGTTTGAACGTAACTTTTCATTCAAACAGTAAAACTAAACATTTTAGAAAGTAGGGGGTATGAAATAAATAAAAAACCGCATTCGTGTTTTGTTCTGGAACGGAGAAAGAATTGATGACCTCGACATATCGATACGCCATATCAAACTCGTTCTTACCGCCGACTCAAAACAAGCATGTAGTTTTGCGCATGTCTCACACACAACAACACACTGAGCCCTAGTCAAGGTAGGTAATGCAGTCGACAATTTTTAACTCTCTAAATCTTCATTAATTTTCAACATAAATTTCGGAATTTCGCTTGAAGAAATTGTTACCGAAGAAATTAATATTTAATCTTCGCATATTGTACAAAAAGCATGAAACATTTACGCTGAGTAGGTATTCTCAATATTTGACATTGTTACTTGGCGTCGCTAAGTTTATGCCGCGTTGTTGCGATTTCACGGCTTGACGTCATTACACTAATGAAGGTGATCGCATAAGTAGGAATCTTTTAAAACTGAGTAAATTCAGCATGTTAATAACTAATGAATTTGTATATAGTCATTTATTTAAAATTATACATATGTATGTATGCATGCATGTTTGTATATATGTAAATATGTATGTATGTATGTATGTATGTAGGTAGGTAGGTAGGTAGGTAGGTATGTATAGATTACTGCATTTGGATGGGAAAATATGATCGAGTTTTTTTCTGAGTAATACTGCACGACCTTGGGAGTACAGTATTATTCCGAGAAAATGAAAACATTAAACTTCTTTTTATTATATTCTCATTTCATTTTCCTACAAAAGGCTTGATAATAAAGGAATACTCTACCAGAAACAAACTACTTGAATATATGCTATATTTAAAAAAAAAATACACAGCCATAGATTCATCAGTACACAGAAACAATATTAATGCGCACATCGTCGCAATCTCGACATTAATTTAAAAAAGAATTATCGTTTTGTTCTACTTAAAATTGAAATTTAGTGTCATATTTTGAATGACTGCGCATTGTTAAAAACTTTTCCATTTCGTCTTTAAATGGATGGATTTTGCTTTTCGGTCGATCCAACTCAGTTCTGCTTTTCTGCTTTTGATGGGCTGGATTTATTGGGCAATTCAGTGCAGTAAGGAGAATGTGATTTCAGTGTGAAATGTAATCAAAATTACAGTACCATTTCGGTGTATATCGGGTTTTCCATGACACGGGTAATCTCATTCAGATTTGCAGAACTAACTAAGAAAGTACATTTTGAGGAAATTCAAGATGCATAAATTTAAGTATGCTTTTATTACCATTCTTTTCACCAGCTAAAGAAGACATATATTTATGCCCTGTCACTTGCATGTTCACTTTTGGATGGACCCCAGCTATGACCTGTACCATGCATTGTATGTCTTCTATCGCTAACCTAACATAGTATCAAAATAGTTAAACGGGGAAAACTGCAAAGCAGCTGTTTGTGACACTCCATTTAGCCAAAGGAAATAATTTGTTTTCGGTGCCTTGGCTTGTGGCTCTTGGTTTCCTACCAAAACCTTCAGTTCCATCTTTTTTCGAATTTTAGTGTTTTGGCTGACTTGTAAAATGGTACGTCTGTGATAGATGTGCGATTGCTCATGGCCTTAGTATGATTTTCTCTGCTATTTTTATAGATCCTAGAGGGCACTGGCCATAGTCTGAACCATTCTGTTTGCGAAAAGTACGAATATTTCTCCTAAATAACAGTTTAAATGATCATAATGGTACTTTCAATACTGCGTCTCTCACGTTTGTTGTTGACATTGCGAATATCGTTTGCTTTTTTAAAGTTTCATTTGTGACTCAGTTAACTCGTCCGTTAACTTTATCATCTATATTTTCAAATGGATGAAACAGCTTGTTTAGTTCATCCACAAACAAATCTAATTAAGCAAAAGCCAAAGAGTGTGCTAAATGAGCGTATATTTCTTGTTTACAAAGTTATTACTAATGCAATATACTATTTTTAGACTCGTGTCATGAAGTATAAAAAAATAGAACAATACTGCACGATTCTGACAATGTAAAGTTAATGGAGAAAAAAACGAGTATATAATATGTATGTTGGTAGTTGCATAAAATACTTTGCTTCAATATACTTTATTACCCTGATATAAACTTAAAGATGTGACATTGTGCTCATACATCCAATTCGGATAACAAGAAATCTAACATAAAAACAGATGTGACGAGCTGACCTAGGCTGTTGCAAAAAGAGACAAAGGTGTTATCTTGAAATACAAGGGCAGCATGATAAAGTTTCGAAATTTTATTTAAAAGAAAACATCGTCGAAGTTTGTAAGCCACTGCATTTTCTTAGTCACTGTAAAACCCACAAAATCATCTTTTGCGCATGTCCAAACATTACATCCGGTTGCATTATCGATTGTGTAATCATGTGCATAGGTCTACAGGTAGTATTGCGAAAGAATATCACAGCGGTCATGAGAATGTTTTACCTACGTTGTCATATATATATTCAACAAAGACGAGTTAAAACCTGAATCTCGTCATAATAAGCTAAAATACGTTTTGCAGTCGCAAGTTTAGCGAGGTACGGCATGCAGACTGTCATTGGCGTATAGCGGTCAGTTAGAGGAGGCGGGTGGGGGTTGGGGGGCTAAACACACGTTTATTGAATTTGGTAGACGTTGCATCCCACAGTGCGAGGCTTGACAAATGTAAATTTTTCTAGACAATCGATCTAGAAACTGCATTTAGGTTATCGTGTCGATGACATAAATGTGGTACCATTGAAGAAAAATCATTTATGAATCAGTTTATTGGAGCAGAATTTAAGAATTTTGTTATATATATATATATATATATATGAGATTGGAGCCTCCGCGAGTGGGGTTACTGCTTTAACGTACTCCGTGAGCAGCCTTGTGCATTTAGTAGCCCATGAGATTTCATACCTATAGTCAATTTTGTTTTACATCAGTCTGTCTATACGTGTAGTATATTTCCATGTAGTCACAGTCGAACATTTCCTGCAAAATGAAACGTCACGTGAGACCTTCTTTTGCTCGCCGAAACAAAGGGTATTTTAAGCACATTATACACGTTGCCAAAACACACATGCTGACTCATGCTATTTCTAGCTGGATCAATGTTCTACCAGAGCATACAATGGCTTATATTGAGCTGTACTAATCATAGATAACGATATACAAGTGTAGTCTCCAAAACTGAAATATATAGCGGGTACTCAGTATATATATATATATATATATATATATATATATATATATATATATATATATATATATATACGGGAACATGCAATTCAAGCATTTACACGGGAACATGCAATTCAAGCATTTACATAATGGTATTTATTCGTTAAAAGACATCTTCATCTAATTTTAATTGCTTGTGTAACTACTTACGGAAATTTTTGAATGCTTCTGTCTGTTTAATTCGAATTTCTTTTTGGTGGAAATATAGGGTGGAAAGAATGGAATACAAATTTTCATTCTGTCATGTGATACAATGCCTTCCGAAAACCTTAAGTTGAATGACTTCCCTGAAAATGAACTCCCCCCTCAAAAAGAAAATGTTGCTTTAAACTAGAAGTTTTCCGTTACTGCTCGATTAAAAAATGTTTAAAAAATTGATTAATCCCTTTTTAACCATACATGAATGTACCAAATACGTAAGTGTGACCATACAATCTTAAATCTGATAGCAGACACAATAGTGTTCAATATGGTAGCGATCGAATGTAACATGCTGGACAATTAAAGTACTCACGATCCATTGACTCAGATAACAAACTACAATTAAATCGCAGTGAAAGAATCATTGTAACTTTTGGAGAACTTTTTGCCTTCACAACATAGGATTGATAAAGAGATAAGGACGCTGTATCCACGGTACCAGGATCAACCTCCCCTTCCTTTCAATTTTTGTTCCCTTTCTTTGTTTCTAATATGTCATAGTCAACCTTCATTTACCACGTGTTGACAGGTGATTTCAGACTTGAAAGAAAAACAGAACTACAAGTATACAATACACTCAATACTATAAGTATACAATATATTCAATACAGTATAATACATTTCTTTTGGTTTTGGACCAATTCAACATTCAGTATAGATTTTAAACTTGATTAAAAATATATGGCTGATAGATGGATATATAGATAGATAGATGGGTGGACGGAAGGATAGATGGATAGGCCGATAAATCAGCCCCTCACCCGTGATGATATTGATTGGTGGTTGAATGGTTTATATCACCTATTCATTAAATCATGCAAAATTCTGTAACCAATTTGGGCCGCACACATCAGTGTAAATTTTATATACTTACCGGTATTTCTCGAGGCTCTGGAGCTACCGTTGGCTGAAGGGTTCTTTAGGGGGCATGTACATTATATTTCCAGAGCAAATCCTATGTTTGGTGACTTGTAAATCCACGTGGAATAGCACAACATTCTGTCGTGTGGCCATTTTGAATTTCGCGCTGGATATAGTTGTTATCAGTTACCAGTATGTGTCTAAAGTCTACGCAGGTTTGTTCCAGAATGATTAGCATGCAGAAAAATTGCACATTTTAATGAACATGTGACATCAGACCCACATATCATCCATCAGTATCAACACAGATTGGGGGGGGGGGGATTTATCGGACTAATGGATGGAGTGACAGATGAATAATGTATGAAAGAAAACGAAAAGGCTCAGGCAGAAAAAATTGAAGATAGAAGCGGTGATGGCTATAAAACCTTTATCTCATTAATGCATGTACTCTCGTTAAAGATATATTTGTGTCTGCAGCAAGGAATAAAGGGTCTCTTGTTTACCTAAATTGTTACACACACATGCAGTCTTATTAAGAAAACGTTTGCATTGAATGTTCTATTCAAAATATCAAACAATATATATGCATACACGATCTGTTACAAATAATAAAATAATAATAAGAAAACCAGTTAAATTTGTGCGGCCACCTATACACAATACTGTCAATACAATACAGTTTGTCAGGGTATGATCCAGTGAAGGAAGTGCCTGTACTCATGCGATATACGAGCACTACAATTTAAAAATACAGCACAATATGAAAGCCTAGCTGTAGGTTTTTTAATGTTTTGTTTGGAATGCCAGGATATGGAAGGGAATTGGCCTGGACTAAGATTAAATAGTTAACGGTAATGTTCGTGTTTCCTAAAGTTCAGTACTTTGACTCCATTCTGTTCGGTTTGTCACTTCATAAATTAATCGTCAACTCAAGATAACAAGCAAAATAAAACAAAAACAAAATTGATATGGTTTAGCACTGTTTCTCACACTGGACGCGATTCACTTCTTCATGTCTCATTGGTTGATTTGGTCACGTCTTGTATGTACATTCATACATCCGTCCTTCCGTGCGTACCAAATAGATACAAATAAGATTCAAACCACTCAACGAACACAAATGAAATTTGGCTTGCATATGCATATCCATATATAATGAACCAGACCAGATTTTCGGAGGGCTTTCATATTTGTAGAAACGTAGCTGATCCGAAATAAAATATTCTCAAAAAAATAAAAAAAAAAAACTAGAACAGAATTAATCAAAATTTGACAGAATATATTCTGGAAGGTTTAGACAGGTGTTGTTGATCTGCTTTTACATTTGGCACGTGTTGCTGAAACTAGAAACATATTTAAATTACTTATTCTCCCTAACTGCTGAATAGATTTTCATTATATTTACGAGAAAAAGTCCCGGCAATTGACTTTTTGCGGATTCATTATTAACTACAGAAAAATCTTTCAACGAATTCTCTTAAACAGTTAAAGAAAATATATTATATGGCTGTCGTTACTAATTACTGGAGTAGTTTTGGAATTATGCTCGCATGGCATTGTCTTTTAAAATATTTTAAGAGACATTATTTTTCAGTCTATTAAAACATTTTGCATGAGTTTTGTTATTAAGTTTTTAAGAAAACATCGTAAAAAGGACACATTTGCGTGTAAGAGGTATTACTTACAGATAACAATACATGTCTTTATAAGTAGCATGAAATATCTGGAAATAATATAGTAAAGAATCTAAGAAAACACCGTTCTCTCATATTGCAGGTGTACAAAATATGGACGTGCTAGTTCTACATTATAACAAAATTGTCTTTAACAAAGCAAACACTGGATTGTAAAAGTATATTATCATTAACATTACAAAAATCTATTTAAAGCGCACAGAACTGATAAAATATATTGAGCAATAGTCAGTATAATCCATACTTTCGGACGTGGCTATGTTCCATTTCAAAGGGTGTATATTGTTTCGTAAGCACCGTTCCAGCAACAGAAGGTTGGCAGGTTGTAAATCTTTTCGCAATAAATAATAAATTGGCACGTTGCTTGTAGCTAACAGACAACAGACTCTGCATTCATTGTGTGACTTTTGACAGGTATAGAACGAAAGATGTATGCATTCATATGTGACTCTTGACGGTATGTGAATCTTGACATATATACAATGAAAGATGTATGCAATCATTGTGTGACTCTTGACAGGTATACAATGAAAAGTGTCTGCATTCAATGAGACTCTTGACATGTATACAGGAAATGGTGTCTGCATTCACTGTGTGACTCTTGACAAGTATAAAGTAAAGGATGTCTGCATTCATGGTGTGACTCTTGACAGGTATACAATGAAATGTGTCTGCATTCATTGTGACTCTTGACAGGTATACAGTGAAGAACGATATGACACGAAACTGTGTACATCCTAATGTAAACAATTTTATGTACATATTCTGTTTTGTTGCTCTATAGTTGTGAATTTAATTTAAATTTTTGAATTATAGACTAACTCAAGATCTTCTGTATAAATAAAAAATACACATTTCTCATGTACAAAAAAGTTGTGCACATAATCCACAATACACAAGTCTCGTGCACAAAACTATTTGTGTACATTATTTATGCATAAAATGCACAATACACGTTTCTCGTGTATAACACAATTGTGTACATAAATTTTGCGCACAATGCACAAAATACATATTTATCGAGTACAAAAACATTTGTGTACATATGTTTTGCACACAATGCACAAAATGCATATTTGTATTTGTGCACAAAAGTTTTGCACGCAATGTAAAAAATACACGTTTCTCGTGTACAAAACATGTGTGCATAATGTTTGCACACAATGCACAAAATACACATTTCTCGTGCACAAAAATAGCTGTGTATATAATTTTTGTACACAATGCACAAAATTTACACTTACACCAAATGTTGATATATTACAAAATATCACTTTCTAATATCAAGAACGTCCCGATTTCGACAGCTGTGTAGGGTTGATTATGCAATGACAGTAACTATGCTAAGATGTTACCATGGCGACAGTACTCAGTATCACAGCCCTTCTTTATA
Organism: Megalonaias nervosa; assembly: GCA_016617855.1. NCBI lineage: Eukaryota > Metazoa > Mollusca > Bivalvia > Unionida > Unionidae > Megalonaias > Megalonaias nervosa. The sequence continues at coordinate 48,178 of JAECUM010007647.1, read as the reverse complement.
AATAAGACGTATATTGTGTAAAGACGGCAAGATAAAGTTTCATTAAAGATTGTTGAACAAATCAATAATATATTAGAGGTCTGGCATATGGAATATTATCAAGGTTACTGCAGGTCTAAGAACTACGCGGATCTTGATCTGTAAGTTTCGGTTTGAATGAGTTTAGTTTCTATATATAAATAACCGTAACATCGGCAGGAATACACAATTACATACTGCTGGAATGGATCTGGGATCAAACTGAGACACAAGTTATTTACTTTCACTCCTTATTGTCCTTCTTTAAAATGTGTTTGATTGTATCTACTTTACAATGGGAAAAGAGTCATGTCAATGGCACACCAATTCACATGCCCACACTCCCAAGCTATGCGACAGGTGAATGGCCTGACTGAGGGTGTGTTTGTGTGTCTTGGGGATTTTTAACATAGCTTTAAAATTTTTCAGTCATATCGGTATGATGTTTGCTGTGTAGCAGTTTATAGTGATGTCTAGCACTGGGGAATCATGCCGTAGATTTGTAGCATCATGTCCCACCCAGTCACATTATCCTGACACCAAGCCGACCAGTCCTAATACTAACCTTTTAATGCTGAGCATCTAGCGAGGTAGATCCTGATTGAGGAGCCAGTGCTGCTTAATGTAATATGTGTATTGCTCTTTTCATGTCTTCAAGATATGACCCAAGGGACATGACCCAGCGTCTGTGTTGGATGCACATGTAAATTTATATATTTATTCTCCTTAAATGTATACAGTGTTAACAAGGCAATAGCAAACTACCAATAGACTATTCTGCACAAACGTATTCATATCATAAAACTGTCCCATATATTCTACGACCGTTTTTTTTACCAAGTATAATTCAAATTCAGCTACAGTCAGTAAATACACCAGACTGACCGCTTATTAGATCAATGTTACACATTATATGTTAAAAGTGACAATTATTATTATTATTATTATAATTATAATTATTATTATTATTATTATTATTATTATTTTAACAAACCTAAGGTATGTGATGTTTATATATTTAACTTCGTTTTAAGCTTTATTTTATTTGATTGATTATTGGTTTGATTATTGAGAATCGGTGTGGGAAGATAGTTCTCAAGCGAAGTGACTTGCCAGTTACTCCACAGCGTCCATAGGACTTATGGTAGTTTTATAGTTTTCTTGATTAGTTGCTACAAGGACCCTCCATCCAATTGATTAACATAAGTAATTCTTGGTATATTCCGGCATGTAAGTGTTTGATCATTTGAGAAAGGGATAATTATGTGTATTGAATGTGTTAGTCGTGTGTTGTAGAACTTGGAACGATATACCGATATATGAATGAGAAAAGCGTTCTGTTAAATAAAAATAAAAATAAGAATATTAAGTGTAAAATTAGAGACCCGTGAATGTGTGATCGTTAGTTGATTAGAAGGAAAACTGTTGCAGTATTAGAGGCTTTAAGAATCATTCAGTTGTCAACGACGTGTCTTTAGGTCCTTGGAAATAGGTGAAACATTGACCGCGACCCAGCCTCATGCAGGTGTTCGACACTGCTTACTTTGTGTGGTAGTGAGGTTCAGTTAGACCCCTTTCGTGCTATAGACATCAACTTCTCTGTTTGCGTGATATGAAAAAAAACATATTCTCTATTTGCTGTAGGACTATACATTCTTACTATAGGCAGCCGACGCGTTTTTCTGATGTCTGTTCACCTTGCTAGTAGTTTATCCGTTTGTTGGTACATCTGTTAATTTATTTTTATTTTTAATGAATTTGATTTTAATGTTATATATCCATGTCGCGTGTCATCTATGAGCTTCAACAACCATCATGGATTCAACAGTTATTACTGAATTATGTTGACACAAGGCTCTCGAATCCATGTAGAGGGCTTACCATACGGATATTATCCATATAAACCGAATCAAACTGTCGCGTTAGTACAATAGATTGTGTTATCTTTGTTACTCAGGCAACCGGCTTTAAATAAAGATTTTTATTTTGTATCTTGTAATTTTTCCTCGAAACTGTTGGTCAAAAGAGCTATTGACCCAATAATTCTTATCTGATAGGACAATTTAAATTGTAGATTTTACCAGTGAAACTGATAATTGGGATTAGATTAATCTCTCTCTCTCTCTCTCTCTCTCTCTCTCTCTCTCTCTCTCTCTCTCTCTCTCTCTCTCTCTCTCAGCGCCCCTGTAGTAATATACATAATTTGAGGTTCCTTTCTCAGAGACGCCCCTACCCCCCAAAACGTTATACATTAACATTTTTGTCAGCAGCTTTTTTTTAGCTCAAAATGATGACTTTCATATGATAAGACTTTTCTAACATATTTCTGACAAAATTTGCTTTGTTGGGGTAGGGAGTCTCTGAGATAGGAACAACTCAATTATGTATACTACTATTACCTATAGACAAAATTTCATATTAAACAAATGAAATATTATATATAATGTATCACTATAAGTCAATCCGACATGTTGGATTTGATCTGACAAATAAATTTTGTAAGAGATTTAATTCGATTAGAGCAGCCTCAAGTTATACTGGTATAGAAACTAAAATAATAAGCGATTGTATTAAAAAAGTTGGATATCATATGTCACCAAAATATGGGTCAGTATGGCTATTCGCGACTGAAAATGATATGAGAATAGCGGGTTGGGCAGATGATGTGATGACATTTATTGACAATATGGTTGATATTACTAAAGCTATACAAAATTAAACATTTACTGTTGTAACCCATATTTTATGATAATCTTTTTCATATCTGCTGACTCTCATTGGCAGAATATCTGTTAACATACTGTCAATAATACGGAACTCGCGTATTAAATCGTCCATATCATATTTTATACCCCGCAAATAAGATCGTATTTGATCAAGTAATTTTTTGTAGGTGATACTTGCTGTTTTACAAGCATTTTTTTTAGTCGCAAGACGAGGCTCAATTTTTTTACACGCTGTTGCAAGAGAAACACCGACACCAGATATTATTAACAAAAACGGATTCAATGATGCTCCACTTGAAATTATACCGGAGCTAGTCATTAACAGTGGCAAATATGATATTACTCGAAGTATTCTGTTATAGTATTTGTAACATTTTTTTACACACCAAAGTTTTTTATGATAATATTTGTAATATTGCATTAGAGCGTCCACATCTTGTTTTGGAATTTTTTCTGAAGTATGATTGAAATCAACTATATGTTTTTTCATTATACATTTTTTTTTTACACAAAAACAAAAGTTCTAGCACCAACAATCGAATCAAGAAACTCGCTGAATTTATTATTTTTAGGATCAGCTATAAATTCTCTGTACTTGTCATAAACATCTGACGAAGTATCCCTATATCGCTTATCTATTAATACCTCATTTTTCCTTAACCAAGCATACGAATCAAAACTACTTCCTACTTCACTTTCATACAAATCTGTTTTATTCACAAAATTACTGTAATCGATTTCTGTTTCATCAATATACCCTAAAACTATACTCAACTGATCTAACGTTAAATTTTTGAGAACAAGATGTTGTCTGATAATTGCATATGCGACTACGAAATTTGCTAGCATTAATTTCTTAAGCTTATCTAGGTCAATTGTAAGAAGACCAACAGCAGAAGCTACTTTTAACATTAATTTTTCATATGGTTTAGTGAATATTGTTTTAACTTCGTTGTAATAATTTCGTAGTGACAATTGTCTAGAGTATTGAAATGATGGGAATGGAACATCGTCTTCTTCACTTATATCGTAATAAGAATTAGACTTTACTTCCAACTTTGCTTAATCGACTAATTCAAAAAACCTTTCTCGCTCATCATCACTAAAATTACTAATTTCATCGTCTAAAATTTTGATTATCTTTAGAGACTTGTTAACAATAATCGGATCAAATTCTGGGTCTTTTTTACGTATCATTGACAAAATTGCGTTTGCGTACACTTCAATAGTTAACTCTGCGTCTGACGTCATAGTAACGATTTTGACCAAGGTTTCTTTGTCATTGTAGTACATACCGAGATGTTTAAAAATATATCGTTTTGAAAAACTATCATATAGATTGTTTCTTTTTATTTTTATTTTCTTAGTTTCCGCTAGTTTGTCAAGACGAGTATGATTTTCGTTTATTCGTCTTTCTTCCAATGTTCTTCCACTATAAAATCGTGCTTTTATTAAGTCTGATTTTATTATCAAATTTATGTTATACCAATTAAACTCGAGTAATATTTTTTTAAGTATAATTTCAACTTGTTTTTGTTCTTCTAGGCAATCATCGGGATGACAGTATCTACTTATAATGTCAAAGTTTTCTATTGCTTTTTTCATTTGTGGTCCTCGCATATACATAACGCGAACAAAATTATAAACATAATCTGGCGATACTAGTCTGTTTAATAAATTGATACCAGTATATTTCATATTTTGAATTGTTTCTGCTGCTACATTAACAGCTCCAACATCTATTTTAGGGTTAAAAATATTATCATAAAATTCTTTCGCAACAGTTATAATTGGTGGTTCTGACATTATTTTATAGCATTAGATTAAATTTGATCACAATAATCATACCTGATCATTGAGTGTATATATTTGAAATGCTGTCAGTCCTGGAAACGGATGTTCAGCCGATAAAACATTAGCTCGAAAATATAAGCACTTGTTAACAGTGTTTTCAGTCGGAATCGTAAAATATTGTGTTGTTGAAATGTAAGTGTCTGTTGTGCTATACAATATTGCCCAATTAATATCATCATTTGATCCTTCTAATTTCCAATCATAAATTCGACCAACACTAGAGTTTAATCGGCCTCGCAAATGAAATTGCCAAATAGCAACTGCAGTGGGACATTTAATTTTGATCCAAAAATTTTCAACTTCTCCGTTGGTCGTCCACTCGTGTCTATCAGAGAAAACGTAAAGAGGATAATTTTCAGGATAATATTCTGATGCGCTTACCTCAAACCCGGCTTGGTTGTCAGTTGCTTTATAAAGTGTTGGAATATACCCAACGTTATTTTTAGTTCGTTTTACACTACTAGACAGACTGTCAACATAAGCTTTATTTGTCAAATCGTTAGGGTTAACTGGAACGTAAGTCGTTGTTATCTTGTTTGCTTTCATATTTATGTTACCTGACATTGATCCACCGGATTTCTTAAAATATGGGTTAAGTTCTTCTTTTAACTGAGCATAACTAATAGCATCAGTGTTATCAGATGGTGGGGTTATTGGTAATCCAGTTATTTTTGAGCTATTACTCATTATCAGGTTACCTGTCATTGTATCGCCGGCTTTGTTAAGTTTATTATCGTCAACAGATTTTAGTTGCGCATAACTTACAGCCTGTGTTTGATTTAAGTTTTCTGGCGGATACGTAGTCTCCAAATTAATAATTTTTTTCCTGACATGTTGATATTACCTGTAACTGTCCCACCTATTTTATCAAGTTTATTATCGTCTACATATTTCTTCGTTGCAGCGTTGAAATCTGTTTCTGGTGTTCTAAGATTATTAATACCATTATTGTTCATGTTGAGAAATGCACGCATTATACCGCCGTTGACTAATACGTACTTAGATTCTTGATCATCGACGTATTTTTTTGTTGCTGCATCTGTATATGCGGCTGGGTCTCCAAAGTATGTAATTTTTTTCCATGACATATTGATATTACCTGTAACTGTCCCACCTATTTTATCAAGTTTATTATCATCAACATACTTTAACTGCAAATAACTTACCGCTTGAGTTTGATTTAAGTTTGCTGGTGGATACCTGGTCTCCAAATTTATAATTTTTTTTCCTGACATATCTAAGTTACCGCTTAAAGTTCTACCAGATTTATCTAGTTTATTATTGTCGACTAATTTAAGTTGTGCATAACTAACAGCTTGTGTATCAACGACATTTATTGGCGGATAATCTGTTTCTAAATCTAGTACTCGTTGATTTGACATAAACAGGTTTTCCGTCATTGTGTCGCCGGATTTTTTTAGATAGCCTGATAAATCAACCTTACCGTCTGTTATTGTTGTACTTTCAGCTGATGAATCTCTTACTAATGTTCCAAATTTTGTATAATAGCTCATTATTTATTTTTCGTCTGACAATTTTTATATAGCATAAAATTGTATAACAATAATGGCAAAATCATCGATATTAAACTTTGATACAGAACGTTTGGTGAAACATAAACATAACAATGAACTTCCAGATTGTCATTATCTTATTGTTGGAAGAAGTGGATCGGGAAAAACAAACTTGCTTATGAATTTACTTTTAGGAGATAATTTTAACTACGATCGCGTTTATATTTATGCGATAAATCCGCAGCAAGATAAGTACGAGCTACTTAACAATTATAATAACAAACTTCGTGATGATCTTGAGGCTGGCGAAGATTTTTTTATTATCAAACAACCAGAGGAACTCGTCCCAGTTAATCAACTTGATTCGTCCGAACACAAGATAGTTGTTTTTGATGATATTCCGCTAAACAACGAAGAAATGAATAAAATAAGATCATATTTTTCACTGTCGCGAAATAAAAAATGTAATTCTATTTATCTCGCCCAGGGTTTTTATAATGTTGACAGATTTGTTAGGCGAAATACTGGTTGTTTTATATTATTTCCAGGACTTGACAATGTTGACGTTAGAAATATCGCGAACGAGCAATGTGGTGATGTAACAAAAGATAAATTTATTGAATTATATCATAAAGCAACGGCAAATAAATATGATTTTTTTTGTTTGATAAACTAACAAACGATACGAGTAAAATGTTTCGATGTTGTATTGAAAAATATTTACAATAATTGTTATACAAAATAGTATATAATTAATGGAAAAACAAGCAAAGTACAGAAAACATATAGAAAATCTAAAAAAAACTTGCACAATCTCAGGCAAAATTTAAGCAGCAAGTACAGCAAGCACGACGTGGCCAAGTGGTTGCAGCAGAAACAACAGCCGCCGCTCTTAGACCAGTTACTGAAGCTTTACTTGGAAAACAACCTGAAACTAAACCATTATCAGAAGAAGAACTTAAGCGACTACAGGAAAAAGGTTTACTCGGACTAGTTAAAGAACAACAAGAAGCAACTGCTGGAAGAATTATTGCTAGATCTGATACGGAGAGAAAAAGATTAGCTGAGGAATTTACTGCGCATATAGTTAATCCTGTTGCAAGACAAGCTGAAATAGATCGGCTAATAAATGATCCACTAGCACTTGAACAAAGATTAGCAACTCATACAATAATTGGACCGATTGAAAGAAAGTTAGAACAAAAAATGAAAAAATCAGAAGAAATGTTAGAGGATATTTTTGCTGAAGAAAGAGCTAAAAAAGAAGCATGGAGAAAAGAACATGGATTAGATGTTCAAGACAAAGAAAGATTTGACCTTAATTGAGAAAATATAAATAACAGAATAAAAGATCATGAGTATGAAAAATTTAATGAAAAATATAATTTTAAAAAAGTGAGAGTACGAGATGTTAAAAAAGCTGATTACAAATCCGAAGAAAAAATTAAAGAGCTAGAAAAAATAAAAGAAGAAAGTAAGATACATCTTAACGATGTAAAACTAGAAAATGAAAACTACTACAGCAGTATTGACAGATATCGACATTGGATTATTGCTGATCTTTATATCAAAGTTATTAGTAGAATAAAAGAAAACCGATACGAAGATGCTAAACATAGTTTAAGTACCGAGGCAAAGAAACTAGATGAAAAACGTATGAAGGCTGATACAGTTGTCTCAAAGGATATGGATCCTATTGAAAGACAAATCGAATTAAGTCGATTGGTTGATGATTATAAAGAACTTGATAGAAGGTTAGCTGAAAAAAAAAGGAACTGGAGTTAGAATATTTTCATCAGTTACTGAAATGATTGTCAGATTAATGTTATTGATATCATCAAAAGAAGCTGGAAATGTTGGTGCTGAAATTGACAATGAAATTATTGACATACTTGATAATTTGAGATCAGAAAATTTATTAACATCTGACGAATGCAGAACTTTACATCACGATATGATATAATCGCCGCGATTTAATTTTATAAATTTGTATAATGATTTTATATAAAAAATGTCAGCAACATTATCACTAGACTCTAGCCAATCTGATAAAGATAGCGCAAATTTTTCTGTAAAGTATATTCCGCCAACAGAACTAGATCGTGAGAAACAATATGAAATTGGACTAATTTCCTGCACTTGTTGGCATGCTATGGCTAATGTAAAAACTGGAGTAAACGATGAATTTACATTTACTGTTCCTATAAGTACTTCACCATTTGTCACGTGGAAAACAATTAAAATTCCACAAGGAGCTTATAATGTCACTGATCTAAATAAAATAATAAAAGAACTAATAACAAAAAATAAAGGTATAGCTGATAATTTTGAGCTTACACCAAATTATAATACGTTACGCGCAAGAATGAAATTAAAAGATATAACAGTTAGTCTTGTATCGCAAACAAGTATCGCACCACTGATAGGATTTTATAATTATGTATATCCTGCTCTTAATCGTGATAATCCCGAAACATATGACGGCCAACTGCCAGTAAATATAACTGATGTAAACGCAATATTGGTAAATTGCTCTATTGCATCTGGATCTTATTCAGCTAAAGATAGTAAAGGACAAACAATATACAGTTTTTCACCAGATGTTCCGCCGGGATCTCTTATGCAAATTAGTCCACGTCAGGTTATTTATTATCCGTTAAACGTTGAAAATCAAATAACAAAGGTAAATATGCAATTGACAGATCAGTCTGGAAGACAGTTAGATCTTAATAATGAAATTGTTACTTATTATTTACACCTACGCGAACAGTAAACATATTTTCTGGAAGATTTGGTAATAAAATTATGCAACCTCAGATATAATGAAACAGAGAAAAAAAGTTTATCGAAGAAAAATAGTAGGAGGATTTTTGGGAAATATATTTGCTAAAATTATAGAAAATGCTCCAGGAATAGCTCATAAAGTTGCACCAATTGCACTTGACGCGTCAAAAGCTTTTGCAACTGGAGCTGCATCTGCTGCTGGAACTGCTGTGGGGCAAAAAATAGCTGATAAAATAAAAGGCGATCCACAACGTGGTATACCGACAATCAAGCAAGCTATTTCAGAAATCGCACCAACAAAAGAAACTCAACGCGCAATGATAACAACGACAAAAAAACTTTTATCACCACGAGGAGAACAAATTATACAAAAATTAATATCTAAAGTAACAACACCGAAATAATTTTGTATAACCTAATAAATAAAAAAATGCCTGTAAAAAATTATCTCGATTTAGCAGAAATTTATGACACAGACGACACAGTAACAGAATTCGAATACGTTGAATATCTTGATGAAAATTCTAACGATCCTAATAAGGCTGGCGTCAGAACATTTAATACTCGAGACGAGGACGTATTTCTACTGCCTCATAAAGCAATGTTGGAAGTTCGTGGCCAGACTATGACAGTAGCTGTTCCACCTGCCGCAATTGCAGCTGGAACAGAAGTAGCTCTTATAAATGACGGTTGGTGTTTATTTAAAAGTGCTCGATATCAGCTGGTCAATCAAACTGTCGAAGATATTTCAAATCACTTACAAGTTGCAAGTACAATCTTAAATATTATTTCATTTTCCGACGACTATTCCAGGTCAACTGCAACTAATATGATGTGGTTTAAAGATACTGGAATTGCTACAGCAGGATCTGAAGAATTTATTTCAAGAGGAGTATTTACACATGGAGCAAATGCCGCTGCAGATGCTGCCAATTTTGGTATTGACCCACCAGATGTAGCCGCTAATGAAGACGCTACAAGAGTCTCACTTACTGCAGCTTGTAATAATCTTGGTATAGCCGCACCAGGAGCAGCTGCAGACGGTGTTGCAATGTTAGATTTAGTTAACACAACAGTTAACTTAAAAAATATACGTTATAATGAAGGTCATGCTAAGAGAAAGGCACTTGCAGCAGTATCACGTCAAATTACAATGATGCTACCACTAAGTACAATATTTGGCTTTTGCAGGGACTATAATAAAGTATTTCGTGGAGTTAAACATACGCTTATTTTAGATCGATCAGAACAAAACGACTGCCTGTTTAGATCTGGTGGAGCCGATGTACAATTTGTCATAACAAACTTGCACTATGGATGCCAAGAATAACTCCGTCTATCACTAAAATGGCGGAATTAAATAATATGCTGGAAAAACACACAAACAGAATTTATTTTCAGCAACATAGAATATATCAAACAACATTTCCGAATACCACCGACTACACATGGCGAGTTACAACGACACCAAATGAACAAAAACCACGGCATTTATTTGTTGTATTTCAGAGACAAGCGCGACGTGGTAATCAACAACAAAATAATGCGATATTTTATAACACTGATGTTAGACGAATATACGCTAGAATAAATTCAAAGCAATATCCAGAACGAGCTATAGAATGCAATTTTGCAGATGATGAGAATAAAAATATTACTAGACCTTATATGTACCTGCTCGACGCACTGCAAAAATATCAAGATGTTGGAGATGGATCTCAGATATCGGTAGAGGAATTTCGTACACTTTATCCGATATTTTATTTTGATGTTAGTAAACAGCGAGCGAGCTGTAGACAGCACAGCTGATATTGAAATTACTTGGACACTAGGAGCAGCTCCAGATCAGCAGCGCAGTTAAACGTGTATGCGTTAGTAATAAGCGATAAATTTGTTACAGTTGACTCTGTCGGAGGTAAAATGTCAGTCCAAGTTTAATCTGTAATCGTTATATAAGATGACAAAATATATTGTAAAAGAAATATATTTGACTGATGGTCAAGTTAAAAAATTAGCAGCTGCTGTTGCAAAGAAAAGACAAGTATCATTAAAGGTCAACCATAACGCTGCGGGTACTTTAACAAAATTAATGTTAACCAAAAAACAAGTAAATAAATACGAGCGCAAAAAACCTTTTATTTAAATTTAAGTGCTGCACAAATAACCGCAATGGCAAAACATGGCGGCTTCTTCGGTCCGGCATTATCTGTAATGGCCAGAACGTTAATACCTGAAATTTTGCCAGTGTTAGGTACATTAGGATTAGCAGCAGCATCTGGAGGAGTATCTGGCGCAACAAAAAAGGCAGTTGGAGGTAGTGGTATAAAGAAAATTTTCGTATTAATATCGATGGTAACAATTTTATGTGATGGATAAATATAATGCCTAAAAGAAAGACAACGACAAAAAAAAAGACACGACAGAGGCGAAAAGGGGGATTTATTCCAATAGCCCCGTTACTAGCAGGATTGGCGGGAAGTCTATTGCCAAATCTGTTAGGAGTAGGACGAGGACTAATGTTGCCAGGAATAAGGAGATAAAGTCTGCGTTAAGTAATTTTGATATACTTGATAAATTAAAAAAAGTAAAAAATTTCAGTGGAGTTTATTCTAAAGATGAACTTATGGCGACTCCACCGTCGCCTGGTTCGTGTGTTATAAATATACAAGAATTTAATGACGGATCTGGCACACATTGGGTAGCTGTTTATGATAACAATTATTTTGACTCGTTCGGAATTCCACCAAGTGACGCAGTAAAAAAATATATGAGTAGAATACAAGATACGAAGTCTCTGACGAAGTCTCTTGCGAAAATAATAAATTATTCGTCTAATCAAATTCAACCAGTTGGAACTTCCGCTTGTGGATATTATTGCGTAATGTTCATTAAATAGATGACCGAAAATCCAGATTTTTTAAAGTTTATTTTGCAATTTGACAAACAACCTTCTCACGCTAATGATGAGATTGGATTAAATTTTATCTAAACTTAGATATACAATGTCAACATATTGTCTTAAGAGTAAAACTAAAACAGAAAATAAAGATGAAAAAACAGAAAAAACAAAAAATAATAGAATAATGCTGAAGAGTATTTGTACAATCTGTGGAAGAAAAAAAAGTATGTTTTTACCAAAAACAAAGTTGTCCGGAGCGGGTTACCCTGACAAAATTATTTTAGTAGACGACTAAATAAATAATGACATGCGACTGTGATCGCGATAGAGGTTTGTGTCTCGAGCAAAATAAAATTGTTACATATTGTCAGAAATGCAAAAACAGAGAAATAATTGGAACAGGTATAGATATACATAAATTTATTGGAAAATTGCCGAAACCAAAAGGCGGTTGGACATTGCCAGGCCATAAATATACTGGACCTTATAATCCTCTTGATAAACAACTTGACGAAAACGATAATCCGCTGCCAGGACAAGAGCCTTACAATCAAGTTGACGCAATAGCAATGCGCCATGATATCTGCTACAGAGATATTAATCTTCCAGAAAGCGAACAAAATAAACACAGCTGCGATAAAGTAATGTTAGACGAACTTCGTGATATGAAACCTGTAAATATGCGAGAACGTGTTGACCGAAGGCTGGTCCAGGGCTTTATTGGAGTAAAATATAAACTTGGTCTCGGTAGAGAATTATATGATGATCTTGCAACTGAGCTACACAGACCTAAAAAAAAAGTTTCCGCGACGCAAAGTTGTCGCAAATGCCGTTGATGATACCTGGGCGATAGACTTAGTTGATGTTTCAAATCTAGCCCAATATAACGTTGGCACTGATGGCGCTCCAAAGAGATATCTCTTTAATGTTGTAGATGTTTTTAGCAAATACGCGTTTAATATACCCGTTTCGGATAAAACAGGAACATCGATGACTGATGCGCTAAAACAAATTATTGCTAATACAGAACGAAAACCAAATAGAATCTGGACTGATCATGGAGCAGAGTTTTTTAATAAAAAATTTGAACAGTTTTTGGAGCAAAATAACATTAAAAAATATGTTACAGGAAATGAGGGAAAAAGTGTCATCTTCGAGCGATTTAATCGCACGCTCAACGAAAAAATTCACAAATATTTGACAGCTAAAAATACGAGTAAATATATTGACAATTTACAAAACATTGTTGACGAGCATAATAACACGAAACACAGATCCATCTTGCTAGGCAAAAGTAAAATGTCGCCAAACAACGCGATTGCAAATTCAATATTAGCAAATGAAAACATGTACCGACGACAAAAATTTAAAGTTGGTGATAAAGTTAGAATTTCTTTGACGAAAAAAACATTTGAGAAAGGTTATACTCATAACTGGAGTGAAGAAGTATTTGTTGTTGATAAAGTACTTTTAACAATACCAGTTACATACTCGTTAAAAGATTTATTAGGTGAGCCTATAACTGGCAGTTTTTAGGAGCAAGAACTTCAGAAAACAGAACAAGATATATTTGTTATTGAAAAAGTTATTAAAAAGCGCGGCAACAAAAGTTTAGTCAAATGGCGTGGATATGGCGATAAATTTAATAGTTGGGTACCAACCAAGTCGATCGAATAATATTATTCCAAATTTCTTCGTATTTTATTAGTACTGACTTACATTTTACTGGTTTACATAAAGAAATTAAATGTAATTTTCTTGCACCGTCCATTGACATTAAATTAAATATTTTAACAAAAAGAAAATCGTATTTTATATTTCTTTGTTGTCCAGCTATTTTTACTTTTAAAAAGGGCTTTATAAGCTGCCAAAATATTTGATGCTCGGCAACAGTAAAATGAAATTTTATTATTTTTTTAGCAATATGGTACTTAACATCATAACGCCCAGTTGTTGGTCTGCTTAAATATGTTTTTACTAACAACAACATCATTTTCGTCGTCGTCATAGTTATGCAAAATATCTTTTTCAGTATAATCAGGAAATCTGTCATTAGTAATATTTTCTGATGTAAAATTTGAAACTGAAACAAAATCTTCCGAATTTACTTTAGCCAGTCTCTCAATTAAGTTCATTATTATAATAATCTTTTGTCTAATTAATAGATAATAAGATGTTCGGAGGAATAAAATATCATCAGCGAGTTAATATACTAAATCACAAAGAATTAGCTGAGGCAATTCGAAATTGTTTGTTGGGATATAATTTTTATTTTGTTGATGTTATGATAACATTGGGCGAATCTGACAAATTTTTATTAACAGCAGCAGACAAAATAAAACTTGATACAAATAAAATGATGACGTTACGATTTAATCGTGATGATGTCATGGAATTTAGTCATAATTGTCTTAGTCGAAATGATATAGAAAATATTATTAATTATCGTATTTAAAACTAAATCTATCAAATGTCAACATCGACGTTGCCGATTTAGTTACATTATCAGTTACAAATTTTACTGCACGTGTATTAATTTCATGATATTTTGCAGCAGCTGTTATTGATTTAAATTTTATTTCTTCATAAGTTTCAAGATTTATTGAAATAACTGATCTTTTTGGATTTTTAAAATTATTACCACCACCAATTCCTCTTCTAGTATTTTCTTTTGGCGTAACTAAATCTAGGTTTTCTAAATGATTATCTGTTTTAATACCATTTTTTTGATCAACAACTAAACCATTGGGTATTAGTCCGTTAAAAGTTTCAAACACAAAACGATGAAACTGATAATGAACTGGTTAGTTTTTATACCACGTACATTAACACCAAGATATCCACTGTTCTGCAAAATTCCAATAACTTTTTTTGTTCTTATATGTCTATTAATTCCCTTATCATTTGCTTCATATAGATCAAATACTGGGTGAGGTTGAAATTCATTTTGTAATGATAAATTTTCAATATTATCATCTGCAACTGCGCCATTTGCTCTGTATACTCGTTGTCCTCCTGGAATATCGCCGCAAAACAAAGTATAAATAAAATCTTTTCTAAACATTTTAGTTCTTTCTGTATCATCGCCTTTTACTGAAATTAACATACCAGCTGGTGTTGGTGTGCCGATAGACTTTTTAGATTTTATACTAATAACAGAACCAAGTGCATTTGCAGCGTGTAAGTTGTACATTGGGTGAACATGATAAATTTCTTGCTCTTCCGCTGTCAGTGGCAGATATCTCAAAATTTTTGTCATTATACTATAAGGTTTTTTATATCTCTAATTAGGAATTTTAAAAAATTCAATTAAATATAAAATATTACTATATATATAATGTTAAAATTGCGAGATATTGCTAAAAAGAACATTATCAAATCAGAAAAAATTGCTTCAGCATTTTCTGGTTACGATAACAGTTACAAACTTGATGATCAAAAAATTTTAGGAAATTTTAGCTCCACAAATTTATTTCATCTTTTACAACCTGTTATAGCTCGAGAACTTGCGGCTCATAAAAGTATCAAACTTATAGTCCAATATCATACGATTTTATCAAAGTTACGCGCAGTTGAAGATATACTTGATGTAATTTTTGAAACAAAAAGTTTTGACAGCGAAAATTTCAGAACCATATTTAACAGCAAAATCGAGAAAAATATTAACTGGAACAAACATTGCCATGGTCGCCGATGAAATACATCAAGAAATAAACAAAAAATTAGAAGAATTTACTTCATCAGGATCAGGTTGGAAATTTGAAATGATAAAAAAAGTTTTATTTCACACAGCAAAATATAACGTACTTCACGGCAGCGGAGCTAATAGCGCTGGCTACGTAGATCTTCCTCAAAAAACTAAAAACAAAAAATGCTGTATTAATGTCAAAAACGATGATGACAAATGTTTTCAATGGTCTATTCTTTCTGCGATGTTTCCAAAAGAAAAAAATGCTGATCGAGTTAACAAGTATTTTCCGTACAAAGGCGAACTAAATTTTTTAGGAATAACTTTTCCAGTAGCAGAAAATCATATACCAAAGTTTGAAAAACAAAACAATATCTCAGTAAATGTTTTCGGACTAGATGAGCGAGAAAACGTTTACCTGAGATATATCTCAGAAAATGCTACGCAAAATACAATAAATTTATTATTTTATCGAGGACATTATTGTTGGATAAAAAACTTTAACGGACTAGTTGGCAAACAGTACAGTAAAAATAAAAATAAAAAATATTTCTGCTATAGATGTTTGCACGGTTTTTCTAGCGATGAAAGACTGCAGAAGCATCTCAAATACTGTGTCAATGTTCAAAGAATAAGTATGCCTAGCGAAAAAGAAAAAATATTAAAATCTAAAAATTATAATCATAAACTAAATATTCCTTTTGTTATTTACGCTGATTTCGAGTGTCTACTCGTTCCTGTGGTTGGAGCAGAAAATAATCCGAATAAATCCAGTGCTAGAAAAATACAACAACATATTCCTTGCGGAGTAGCTTATAAAGTAGTTTGTTGCGCTAACGATAAATTTTCAACTCCGATAAAGTTATATAGAGGTGAAAATCCTGCCGTATGGCTATTAAAAAAATTTAATAGACGAAGTTAATAAAATTTCTAACAGATTACTTAAAACAGCTCCGATGAAAATAACGTCTAAACAGCAACTCGATTTCGATGAAGCAGTTGATTGTCATATTTGTGAAAAGTTGTTGGTGGATTCTAACGGAGCCCGTGATAAGGTGCGAGATCATTGTCATTTGACCGGCAATATCGTGGAGCAGCTCATAATAGTTGTAATTTAAAATTTCATGCTCCAGATTTTATTCCCGTAGTTTTACATAACTTTCGTGGCTATGACAGTCATATCATTGTACGAGCTTTTGGTGATGAAAATATTAAAGCTAAACTAAAATTAAATAACGTAATAAAATGTATTCCAAATAATTTTGAAAAGTATATGTCGGTGACGCTCGGTAAATTACGTTTTATTGACAGTCTGCAATTTATGGCAGCATCATTAGATGAGCTTGTTAGAGGTTGCAGTAGTTTCGCTAACCTAAAAAGTTGCTTCGGTGAAAACTATATCAATCTGACAAAAAAGGTATCTTTCCGTACGAGTATCTCGACGATTGGAGCAGATTTAATGAAACTTCTCTGCCCGGCAAAGAAAAATTTTACTCGCAACTCAAAAACGAAAATATCACAGATGACGAATATAAATATGCACAAGATATTTGGAATAAATTTAGTTGTAAAACATTTGGTGATTATCATGATCTGTATCTGAAAACAGATGTATTATTGCTAGCAGATGTTTTTGAGATTTTTCGCCGGGTAAGCTATAGCAATTATGGATTAGACCCCTGTTGGTATTATTCCTCACCTGGATTATCTTGGGACGCTCTACTAAAAACAAGCAAAATAGAACTAGATCTCTTAACACATGTCGATATGTTTAACTTTATTGAAAAAAGTATCAGAGGCGAAATTAGCGTTATAACAAAAAAATATGCAGCTGCTAATAACAAGTACTTAAAAAATTATGATAAAAATCTCCCGTCGAGTTACATCATTTATCTGGTCGCCAATAATTTGTATATATATGCAATGTCAGAACCAATGCCACATAGTGGATTTCATTGGATAACTCCAGATCAATTTCTTAAAGAAACTGAAAAAGATTTACCTAAAAAAATTAATATCGATTTTTTCGATATTTCATATTTTGTTGAAGTTGATCTAGATTATCCTAGTTCGCTACATGATCTACATAACTATTATCCGTTTTGCGCAGAGTCAATGATGATTAATTATAGTTTATTATCGCCTGAACAACGAGCAACGACAACAGCAAAAAATTCGATTGTTAATAAGTTAGTTCCAAATTTGTTAGATAAAAGAAATTACGTTATGCATTACAAAAATTTAAAACAAGCAGTGGATGCTGGACTAATTCTGAGAAAGGTCCATCGCGTGCTAAAGTTTAATCAGTCGAAGTGGATGGCAAATTATATTGACCTAAATACGAAACGTCGTGCTGTGGCTAAAACCGAATCTGAGAAAAACTTTTTCAAGTTGATGAACAACTCGGTGTTCGGTAAGACGATGAAAAATATTCGCAAGAGAGTCTCTATAGAAATTGTTAATGATATAAGTCGCAGAAATAAATTAGTTAACGATGATGGTTTTGTTAGTATGAAAATATTTAATGAAAATCTTGTTGCAATACAACGACGAAAGACAAATTTAAAGTTAAATAAACCTATTTATGTTGGTGCAGCTGTACTTGATATGTCGAAGTGGCTGATGTACGATTTTCACTATAATTTTACCAAAAAGCAGTAGCTAGATTCAGAGTTGCTATTTACTGATACGGATTCGCTAGTGTATAATATAAAATGTGAAGATGTTTAGGAAGATATTTACAATAATAAAAATCTGTTCGATTTATCAGATTATCCAGCATGTAGTGGATTTCAAGATAATTCGAACAAAAAAGTTATTGGTAAAATGAAAGATGAGTTTATGTTTATGCCAGTTAGGGAATTTGTTGGACTAAAGAGCAAAATGCATGCTGTCATATTGGATGACAATAAACTTACAAAAAAAGCAAAAGGTATTCCTCGAGGATATGTGAAAAAGATGATGAATTTTGACGATTTTAAAACAGCGCTAAACAATAGCATCAGTTTTATCAAAACAAATGTTATCAGAACAAATCATCATAAACTTGAAACTGATACGATCATAAAACGGGGACTAAGTAATTTTGATGATAAAAGATATTGCAGTGACGGAATTAACACACTAGCGCTTGGACATTATGCAAGTCATTTTGTCTAAACATTAGAAATAATGTTTGAAAATTTAACATTAGCGGATGGAGTTAATAACAAAATAAAAAAGAGAATGGTTAATAACCAGCAATTATCATTTGAATTTAACGATGAAATTTCAGGTATTTGTTTTAATAAATTTGACAGAATCAAACTCTCCCTTATCAAATCAGATGACAGCAAATACTTTAGTTATCTCGAAAGTTTACGATACGAGCTTGCATTAAAATATAACAATTTGCATAATCCGATAAGCCAATCCAGTATACTAAAATTAATATAGACTTAGACAGGTCGAAGTTTTACGTGAAAGGTAGTAAGTATCTTCTCAGTAAGATAGCGATGAAAGAACTATTTGAATGTCGTCGTAAAGTATCTGGTAGAATTAAATTCTATTTATATAATCACAATAGCATATTTTACTTAATAGCAAACGTCGAGATATTATGTGGTGGTCAAGAAATATAACTCTGTATACCATATCTGTTTTTAAAAGGGAGATAATACTGTTCCAATCAAACATAGCATTATATACTGTTTCGTATTTTTTTTTTGCTAATGAAATATAATAGATTTGTAAATCTGATTGTATTTTAAGACCTACAAATCCTGGTATCATTTCTGTATTTACGAAAATGACTAGCAATTCGTCCTACTTAAATAACATATTTACTATAGATTCTCGCTTAAGTCTAACAGCGTAATACAGAATATTGATTATTTATCTGCAGTAATGCGTCATTCAGACAGTATCCTTAGCAACTGCCGATCTTCTGTCAAAGATAATCGTGTGGTAGTAATTCAGGCAAACATTAGGATTTCGTTTTTTCTGTACAATATAAAATCAAAAAGCATGTTTTTTTTCGATTTATTTATAATAATGTTTTTAGAATCAGATCTTTTAATTTAGCTTCGACTTATATATATAACATCTGTGTATTTCATTCAGTCCACTCATTAGTATCACTGAAAACGGTCGATCTTATACAGTTCAGCCTAGCATTAGGATATTCGTTTTTCTGTACAATATAAAATCAAAAATTATGTTTTTTCTTGATTTATTTATAATAATGTTTTCAGAATTAGATAATATAATGTAAAATTACGTGTTTTCAAAATCAGAAAATATAATGCTGTTCGGTAATTAATGATAAATTTTTTAACATATATATATAATGAAGTCCGGTGGCCGATTGCTAACGCGTTGGATTTTCATGCTCGAGGTCCGTGGTTCGATTCTCGTGACAAATTGTCGGGCGAAAGGCGATATTATGCCAAAATTTATGATTTAATGGGGCGTAGCCAGCCCATCTATGTTTCAATAGAAAATTTGTACACTCTCCCACCATGTCATTTGATGGGTGCAATTTTGCACTCCCTGGGTGATTATGATGGGGGAGTGTGCAAATTTCTGTTGAACGTAGAGAAGGCCCGTTTGTATGTGCTGTCCCTGTAAATATATGTAAATATGTAAATATATGTAAATATGTAAATACTGTTACTGTAAATATGTTAATACTGTTGCTGTAAATGCTGTTACTGTAAATACTGTTACTGTAAATATGCTAATACGTTACTGTAAATACTGTTACTGTAAATATGCTCGCTGTAAATACGCTACTGTAATTAAGATTCTGTAATTAAGATTCTGTGTTTTGTGCTGTCCTTAATTAAGATATAATCATATGTATATAATCATAATCATATGTATATATTCATATGTATATAATCATATGTATATAATCATATGAATATAATCATAATCATATGCATATAATCATCTTGAAACAATCCTCAGAGGGGACTATTATTTTTATTTTAAACAAATATTTACAACTTTAGTAATATCATTATCAAATAAAATATCAACCATATTGTCAATAAATGTCATCACATCATCTGCCCAACCCGCTATTCTCATATCATTTTCAGTCGCGAATAGCCATACTGACCCATATTTTGGTGCTATATGATATCCAACTTTTTTAATACAATCACTTATTATTTTAGTTTCTATACCAGTATAACTTGAGGCTGCTTTAATCGAATTAAATCTCTTACAAAATTGATTTGTCAGATCAAATCCAACATGTCGGATTGACTTATAGTGATACATTATATATAATATTTCATTTGTTTAATATGAAATTTTGTCTATAGGTAATAGTAGTATACATAATTGAGTTGTTCCTATCTCAGAGACTCCCTACCCCAACAAAGCAAATTTTGTCAGAAATATGTTAGAAAAGTCTTATCATATGAAAGTCATCATTTTGAGCTAAAAAAAGCTGCTGACAAAAATGTTAATGTATAACGTTTTGGGGGGTAGGGGCGTCTCTGAGAAAGGAACCTCAAATTATGTATACTACTCCTGTGCCTCTCTGTCTGTCTGTCACTAACTCTCTCTGTGCCCTACGGCCCAGTTGCCACCTATTACCTACAAATATTTAAAATGACCGTAAATAAAACCCTGATGAGAGGTTAATTATGAGTAACAAGTTGGTTTTGATATCACATTTTGAGTAAAAGTAGCTAAGTATTTAGCATGCTGAACTCCGATGCAGGAGTACCGTATTCGATTCCCAGAACTGCCGTGTTGTATCATAAGTCAAGACGCTTTACCTCATCGTCTGACAAGAACTACTGGTAAACAAGGGAAACACCTTCACGTGCGCTTAGCACAACCAAACAAGAAATCACCAATGCACATCAATAATTAACACATTATTTTATTTATTTTTGTTTGTATTTCTCTCCTTTACAATACGAGTTGTTAAAGTTTTCTATCAACATAATGTTGCCAGGTTGTAAATATTTTGTTTTCATGCTACGGAATGTTTTTTATATTATCAACGAAACACTCGCTTGTCCGCCCAACATGTACTACCTACAAACGATAAAGCGAATTGAAAGCCTCCGCTTTGCATCCCAAAGTGTTAACATTCTGAATAAACACTTGCTTTCATTTGCATATTCCTTTTAAAAGCCTAAACCGATTACAGAGGCACAGAATGACGATACACGTAAATAGCATCTTATTTTTTATATGTAAGAAACTTTATACACGATTTTGTTTGCCTGTATTTTAACATATCAGTGCTCAGTTGCAAAGGGTAATATTTGGTACTCAGCATTTAAACGACGTTAAGATATTTTCGCTTAGTCATATATATATTATGTATTTTGGTATTGATTCATATTTTTATTATCCATTATTTATATAAAATTTATTTATCTATAGTATTATGAAAGGCCCGAGAAGGAAGTTCAGTAATTGCTTTAATGAACCCTTTCATCATCATCATCATCATCTCCACAACCACCAGACCAACATCATTATCATCATGTGGTTGGAATAAATATCTCGGAACAAAAATCAAATCTTGCGAAAGAGATAGTCGCTATCGTCATTTAATTTGAATAAAATATTCTTTATTTCTTCAATTTGTGGAGAAGCCCCTTTAACTTCTTGGAAATACTTGGAAATATCTAAAACCACTAATAGAATCGTGTATAAGAATAGCCAAAAAACCCCACAGAAACTTGTTCTCTGCGTATTGCTCTAAAAGCAGTATGAGCGGTCTCTTCCTCTGCCTTTTCAAGATTAATTTTACTGTTGTTGTTGAATCAAACCAAAATCATCAATAAAATTTTGCCAATGTCATCACTAAAACACACTGTAAAATTCATTACTAAAACATTGTCAAAGCCATCATTAAAACACATTTTCGGAATCATCACTAAACTATTGACAAAATCATCACTAATACATTCTTAAAGTCCTCACTAAAACACACTGTCAAAATCATCACTAAACCATTGTCAAATCCATCACTAAAGCACATTTTCAGAATCATCACTAAAATATTGACAAAATCATAACTAAAACATTGTCAAAGTCATCACTAAAACACATAGTTAAAATCATTACTAAAATATTGACAACTCATCAACAAAACATTTCTAAAACATTGTTAAAATCATCACTAAAAAATAAGTAAAATATTGTCATAGTTCCATGGGAACAAAAGTAGTTCAAAATATAGTTCTCGATGGCGTCCAATTACATCCTGAGGTTCCTTTATCGATTAGACGGAAAAGGCAGTGGATGTTCCGATTGAGATACAGAGATCGCCTTATTTATACAGATCATATAAGGGATAACGAGAAGCATTATTTTACTTTGAAAGCCGTATTCAACCGGATAAATGTATGAAGAAAAAGCAAAAGCAATGAATGGATATTAAAAAAAAAAATTAGAAAAGAAAACTAAACAAACTCCATTTTTTCATTATTAGGAGGAGAACAACTATGTTATTGTTATTTCTTCACAGCATCAGCTTCTACGCTAAAATCCATACGGACCTTTTTCTTTAAATCTGGGGCAGATGTGAGGGAACAGGATGTGTTGCACCTTAGTTGTAACTCACTAAAAAAGAGGATCCCAAGGTGATCCAACTTAAAGTCAAAGCATTCCTAAACCATGAAAGCAATGTATAGTTTGAAATTTGAATTCTTTGCACCTATATATTATATATATATATATATATATATATATATATATATATATATATATATATATATATATATATATATAGTTATATATATATACATATATATATATATATATATCCCCATTTTAAGATTAATGTATAGAAAGGTATGGGAAAGAGTGCCCTATTACAGACAATTGATTCAATTTAGTTGAACGAGTATTTAAAACTTCATCAAATTCGCACAGGTTGAAGACCACATATTTCTTGCATAAAATACTTCGAGAAAAGTGCATGTTGGTGAGTGAATCTTTTCAATATAAGCACATCTGATATAATCATGCCGACAAGAAAAGCCTGCCAGATAGACCGATTTACAGCAGGATGTAAACCTTTTATGACTGACAAAAGTGTCATAAACTTTTCACTAATCTTAACATTCTATTTTAGCGTCTTTATATTTAATCCTGCTTGTCTTCGTGTTTGAGCATTTTTGATTTCTTTTAAATGCATTGATCAATTGTTGCGACTTGTTGGCACATAAAACCAAGACCAAAAGCCTGAAGTATTTAAGAGACTTGTGCCACAGGAAGGTCAGATTGCTAAATGATGATGTCTTTTTTCATAGCAAGAGAAATATGTTTCTTTCTGTTCATCTAAACTTCATTCACAAGCTGGAACATATGTTGCTTAATGTATTACATCAGTGTCATTGAGGCAGCCCCATTTTTGAAAGCGTAGATTAAGGAATTTTCCCAAGAAAGTGAAAGTACAAAGCAATCCATTGGCTAAGCATCAATTCGTAATGACCTGCGTCATGGACTGACTGATACATACTAGATATAATAATACAATGGTATAGATCTGCATTAGTTGTTGAGCACATATTCATATATCGTCTAGAGCCAGCAGACAAAATCACAGTAAACATTGTTACGACCATGTAGTTTAATTACATGTGTGTTAAAATTTGAATTCTTTCTATTTCATTTTTATTTCATTTTTATATCATTAAATATAATTATTATTATAATGATGATTATGTTCGCAGGGTCTGATATTTTGATAGAAACATTGTGTTTATTTAGAACGTAAATGTGACTCGCGTGAGCATGATTTTTGCATGACCGTTTGTCGTTTCAAATAAACAGTCGGCAAAAGCTATGTAAATGATTGGTTGTGACCACGGTCATTTCTAATAACACTTGTTGACATTCTATACTACGTGGCGAGATTTCGAAATCGCCCTGTGTTCTTCGTGCGTGTACATGGAATGACGTTTTAGTTTGCTTTAAATATTCAAGTACCTGCGAAATAGTCTAGAGTCATATTTTAACATCGTAGAGAGAGTCACATTGTAACAGCTTATAGAGTTTCTAATACCTTAAGAAGAAGGTATTCTTTTGTGTTGGAAAGAGTTGTTCGTTCGTACGTCTGTAGAACGACTGTAGAACGAGATGTGTTTTGTTACTGATGATAGCTGCACTTCATCTACCTTTTAAATAATAATTATTTTCCCTGCAGAACTGCACAACTGGCTTTGGACAAAGACATTTGGTGAAATTAATTCTAAATTGGAACAGAACAGTACAAATTGTGATTCACAGTGAAAATTCTGGACATTTGTGTTTAACTTTCGTCTGACTTCATCATCCACCTTCTTGGAACGGAATTGAGATTCAGACTACTTCAATTTAGAACTGTTTTATTCACAGGACTTATGTGTTTTTCACAATTTTAGGACAAATTTTTGGATCTTCTTCGCAAATCGTAGTCTTATTTCATGTTTTTACCTTTTCACCGTGTTTTCTAGGGAAATAAATTATTTTTGTTCAAATTTACAAAGCTTGTTGTCGTCACTCATTTCATTGTTACTTTAAACGAGCCGATACATAACAACATACTGTAGCCATGTTTTGTATTTAAAGGAACGTTTGGTTGTGCTTATGAATAGATAACGTTTGAAATCTTTATATTTTTGATGAAACATGACGACGAAGAAGTTCGAGTAACGATAGTGTGATCGTATTTAATCATCTGAGCAGGCTGTACACCTTGCGACGATTTGTTCAGTCATGGTAGTTTTCGTAGAAATGTTTTGCTTGTAGACCTACATCCGACGTCAATCATTAGATCTACTGAGTGAAACGTTCTACTAAATTGTACAAGAAGTCTGCATCACGAGTTTCTTTCCAACGGTATGTTTAATCACACTAATTAATTTAGCTTGTTGCGCGTCAATTTCCACTCTCTCTCTCCCCCTCTCTCAGATAGATAGATAGATAGACACTAAAAACATTTCTGATGATGATGATTGCTATTGCTGTCCGTCAGAAACGGACCTAATGGTTTAGCCTGGGGCCCGTTCGGAACGCATGTTCCGGCTGGACAGTCATTTCAAGAAGTGGATGCACATTTTCTCCACACTTTTATTTACAGTTTGCAAACTTTTTCTATTTTTAAAATTTATTTTATTCAACCAACACATGTTTCGTCCAGACAGTCACGGATATTAGGAGGAACGCCATGAAAATACTGCAGTAAACACACATTTCTTTATTATATCTTCCAGAAAACACACGAGTTCTTGCACATTTTAGATAAGGTCCAGTGTTTTGTGATTCTGGTTTAGATATAATCTAACGAGTAAAACGATAAAACGTTCGAACCCTGATCTTGACGTTAATCAATACTTAGAGTTATCATATTTTGATTTTTGATGCATTGATGTTTTTTTAATAGCTGAAAACAATTAAAAAAAATACATACCTTTAATATTTTCTGTTCCTATTGAAATTAAATTTCAAGCGAATGCAACATTATATCTACAAAATACGTTTTCGATATAGCACGCAGATATAAAACGAAATCATGTCAAGTTTTCAGCAGTACGATAGCCATAAGTGATCCCTTTAGATACTGGATTGCCGATACAGGTTGATCTCAACAAAAGCTTGGTTTTTGGACATTGAAGCGGGAGCCCCCTGAAGATATGTGATTTATTTTTAGTGGAAGAGACATTTCGAGCAAGTGTTATCATATTGTTGAGAAACTGAAATATTAGCAGATCTTGAAATACTACATACTGAACACACACACACACACACATTTTGAAAGCAAATCTGATTAGATTCTGAACAAAAAAGAAAGAAAAACATAGATTCATAAATGTTGAGTATCTCATTTTGAAAATTGTACTTCCAATCATAACGTAACAGACAGAACATTGATTTAATCAAGAATAGAGGAACAATATTTGTTAAAGGTATGTTGAAAGAAGATTTTTCTCTTCTGCTGTCCATATAATTTTGATGTCGTAATGTGTTTATCTTCAAGCAGATTAGACATTTTGGTAAACAGTGCCATTGGCAAAAAAGATTTTATATACAGAAAGTTTGTTATGTAGATGAGTATTTGAAATAAATACACACGTTCTGGGAATTTGGGATGTGATCTGAAGTGTAAAATGCACTGTATCCTCCTGTATAAAAATACACTCGAGATGGATTCCCACAGAATTTCAGTTTAAATATTTTGTTGAATATTTTCTTGCATGTTTTCATAATTATTTAACCTTAACTTACACTGTAATTATTTTTTTATTCCATTATATAAATGGCATCAAAACGAGTTGGTGACGAGTATAGTGTGTGTGCGTCTTGGATTTTTAACGTTGCTTGAAAAACTTTTCAGTCATATCGCTAATGTCTGCAGTGTTGCAGTTTATAGTGATGTCTAGCACTGGGCCAACATGTCGCAGGTATGTAGCATTATGTCCCACCTAGACACATTATTATGACACCAGGTTGAACAGTCCTAACACTAACCTCTTAATGCTGAGCGTCTAGCGAGGCAGCTGTTAGTGCATTTATCTAAGTCTTTGGTATGACTCGGCAGTGGTTCGAACAAGCGACCTCTTGCATCCGAGGCGGACGCTCTGACCACCTAGACCTCAGGAGCGGTCCCGCAAATATAGAAATTAATATAGAAACATCATAGGAACTGACTGAAGAACTACACGTGGAGCCAAAGTTGTATCCAATCAATTCTCATATGGTTCGTTGTGCACGTTTCTGCAAAAACTTGCAAAAAGTCAAGCTATTGTCATGCCAGCTATAAACAACAACAACTGTAAAATACTGGAAAAACCTGGAGGACGCGAGGTATAGTCTGCTAGTAGACAACATGCTACGTCCCAGCGTCCCTCTCGGGCTCCATCTGTGATATATTCTGTTTTGTAGTCTGCGATGAGTTCTGCTGGTTTTGTTTATCCACTGTCATTTATTTACATGCTTCTGCTCAAATGTTGGTCTGCTTACTGTATTTCGAGGTGCTTTCGATACTTCAAAAAGACTCGATATTGCAATGTTTTTGTTTAACAATTACATGTAGGAAAAGATCTATCTGCACTACAAAATACAGGATAAGTTAGAGACTGAACAAAATGGAGCAACCAGAGAAAAATGGAATTGTCACAAACATAATCATTTGCAATACTCAACAAAACTTTGCACGGTCTGAGCACAACTACATATTATGAGGAAAGAAAAATTCTATAGATATACCACCTACTCGATGAATATCCATGCAGAGCCTCTGTCCAATGCGCGCTAGCTGCCGTTCACTTCATCGGTTTCTATGCGGCAGCTTCGCAATGCGCGCTAGAAGAAACACTTGCCTTAGAAACCATCTCTATATAAGTCCCCAAACTATCGACGTCCTGAGTGCACACCTGTGGGATACATGCAATGCAAGCTTGCCACCAAACCAATGTTTCCTGTCTACCTGTACTACGGACACCTTCAGTCCTGTCTACAGTAGATAGACACTAATTGCAGTTGCCCTTCCCTTGCTGGTGTAGAAAAAAGATGTTTGTTTATATTGATGCTGGTGCTTGCATTGGTACTGGTTTCTATTATTTCATGCTTGTTTTGCTGGGAACTATGTATGTGCACAGGAAGAAAATGGTACGGGGTGTTTTTTCAACGAAAGGTCAGATGCGCGAGTGTTCGCTGGTAGTCGTCCACTACTACTATCTAGGTTGCTCAGTTTCTACCAAGCAAAGGAGACGTATTGCAACGAACCATACTCAGTACAACGCAACGTTTCGACATCTTGTTCTCCTGTGGTTGCCGGTAAAGCCCAAACATCTGCACTGTACACACCATTTCTTTGGCTGCCTCCTGTGGTACACATAGAAACAGATCTTCCGGCCTTTTTGTGGTACCTGGAAAGTCGGAAATCTAATAGTTCACTGCTCAGCAAGAAATTCGTTCCTGATCAGTCACCTCTACATGTCTTTTTTAGCGTAAGATTTGTATTTCTTGCGTCCTTCGGCGGCGCCATAGCTCTTATATTGAGAAACCTTCCCAGCAACAAAAAAAAAAAAATAATAATAAAAAAAAAATGAATAGTGGGAACGCCATGTGGGCTTTTGCTGCGTTGTATCCATACCAGGTGTCTAGAGTCGGCCCGGAGTCCTTTGGGTGGCCATGCCGTCTGCACCTGTATGGGACGTTTGCTCAAGGCAAGCACTATGCTTGCATCGGGGTCTTTAGTGCTTTTGGGTAGTGCGTTAGCGCCAAACAGCGGTCCTGCCCACTGGCAAGCTTCTACCACAGTACGTATGGAGGCTGTACAACAAACAGGCATTCCTCTTTTGAAAGGTCATGTGGCGAAATAGTTACTAGTACATCCTGTGCCACTTCATTGGTGGTATTTGCTTCTACCTCGATACCCAATCAACATGTGTATGGCGAAATGTCGACGTGGGTCGATGGCGAAATCACAGTTGGAATAGTTGGCATAGCCTGCCAAACGGCCTCCAAAGCCCCTCGACCAGATCGCCGCCCTCGAAGTTCAGAGCACGGTGTAGTCATGGTGATTGGTTCATATTTAGGAGCATATGTAGTTGCCAGAGCTGTCCACGTTGTCACTATAGTTCTAAAAATATTTAAATGCATGTATTTATAAAATATCAGAATAGCAGTGTACAATACATGCATATTTGTATTCCTTGCATTGTTCTTTCGGTACAATACGAGTTTGTACGAAATACATTCTTCTGGTAGAGAAAATTCTTAAATTGCTTGAATAGGATTTATTTGATGCGAGTATCATGACGAAAGTTGTACAAGAATATTATGAGCTGTATCAAAAGATCAAAGAATAAAAAATGACTCATTAAATTTAACGTGATGGAAGTAAAATGAGAAGAAAATGATAGAAAAAACATAGCAGAAGTGTTTTTATGTACTGTACATACTCGCTTATAGGTTATAACTAAACTTCAAGCTGCAAAGACTCAGATCTGATGTGTCATGATGCGTTGTTAGATCTGGGTATATGTGGCTTGTTAGGAGTAATCAGCAAAACAAATAACCTGGACCATGATCTGACTGCGCATTATAAGACGGCCGATCAGAGTCTTCGTTGTTTGAAGTTGGATCGGACTTGTAATGGCTTAAAGACGGTAATTATATAGCCATTAATTTTAAGGTTTTATTAGTATTCAGATTATTCTTGTCATTAAAGAAAATATACTGCTAGGTGCGTATCTATGCAATACTTTTCTCTATTTAAGAGTAATAATGATAGCGTGTTTGTTCTCTGTCAGATTAGGTCTGTAAAGGGTAACAAAGATGGAGGGCTTAAGAGGAAGAAGGTTAAAAACCTGTTTTGTACAGGGGTGTCACATATTGTTGCAAGATAGCAGTTGATACCAAACAATTAATCATATGTGGGTAAATGTCTTTGTTGCTAAGGCCAACAGATAAAAGCTGCTGAAGTTACCGGTGTTTGTTCTCGGTCTGTAATATACGAACCAATAAATGTCTTATTGCTTCGAAGGACTGCTTGAAAGGCTCTATTCCTGTCCATCTACATTTTGCATGTCCGACTACGGTTTTTTGTGTCGCAAAAGATTGTTTCGTATATCTTGGCAAGAGAGGAATAACATGGTAGTTTACAAAATATCTGAAGTTCCGTAATACTAATAGCGTATTATAGTATTTCTTGCAGTCTTTTCCAATGTTTCATATAATGTGTTGACAAAATGAATCATCCCTCGTATGTCATTGGCTGGAAATCTATTAGAGCAGTGGTTTCTGTTGCTATGGTAACTCTTATTAGAAAATGAAAACTCCTTTATTAACGCAACGAACTCACAGATATGTTTCTAACATTTTGAGTCGACATTCACAAATAAATACTAAGCTGGTTTGTAAAATATAATCCTGTTTATTTGTTCTTTTTAGGGTCATCTGTATAGAGCATTTTTATGGACATCTTTCTCAGGGTACCAGGACATTATTATCTTTGTTCCCATTACTGAGATGTACATTTTCTACACATAATTTAGGAACCTGTCACAGACTTGAAGTGGCAATTTCTTTGATTATGTATCATTGCAAGTTCAAGTGATACCGTCTATACTCGCTTATAAGAGGATCCCAACTGCAAACTGCAAAGACCCAGAATTTTCGTTGCATAATGCGTCAGCAAATCTGGATCCGTGCAGTTTGTTAGGAGCATTCAATACAACAAACGACATAGACCCAGATCCGCAGGCTCAGGATCCATGTTTTATTGCAGTTTCACTTGACTTATAAGAGAATACGACTGTTTGTTTGCCGACTGACTTTCTCTTCCTGCCCAGTACACTCTTGCTTGGAATCCTAAATATCGACATCTTGGAATTTGTATCATAAAAGCCAGCTGTGATATTTTCATGTCTAACAGGTCTGGCTTTCTTTTTACTTTGTCTTTGGATTTCATCAAAAGATAGTATTCTTTTGGTATAAAATACAGATCTGACCGACCTTAAGCTCATCTTCATTACCTTCTTGAAATGGTGAGAACGATTTGTAGGTTGCGATATTAGCTATCCGTCACTTAAAACCGATGTAAGCATCGTTTCTTTCAACGACGGTGAACATAAGACAAACTGATCATTAAATAATCACATGTCGCACTAAAACGGTCAATAGTTTCTCTTTTTTATATAGATATTTAGATTTATTTTTTTTGTAACAAACCTAGGGTACGTAATGTATGTAATGCGTCTCCGTTTGTACCTTCTTTAGATTTGAGTGATAATTTGTTTTGATTATGGGGAGTCGTTGTTGAGAGTATTTGTCTCAAGCTAAGAAATTAGCCAGTTTCTATGATAGGACGTTATAATATACACTATTCACGATACTTTATGGTTCCCTGCTTCGTATGCTCCCTGCTTTTGCACTTCTCTTTACGAAGTCAGGTGAACACCAACGCCATATTGTCACGTGATCAAAGCAAATGGCCTCATATGGAGAGATCTAGCAAATATAACCGCGGCATAATTATTCCTTTAATATTGTTTTGGTTAGTGGCACAATGTGAACTTTACTAATACCTTCGATTTGAATTATAGTAGTCGTTATCTTGTGTTCAAGCTTAACCACCAATTTGGTCATATATTTATTTTTGTAAATATTTTTACTAAGAGGCGAAGATGAAGGAAAGAGTACACACAACAATATTTTGCTAATATTGCACATTTTACACAGCGTGATCTCAAAATTTCCTTCTCCAATCGATTCCTTGATAAATATTACGTCAAAATTTATATGCAGTGATGTACGACAGCCTAAATATAGCCAAAGATTAATACGAAAATATCACCCCTCTTTTACGAGGGGGTGAGGGTAACGATTGTTTTGCAGATATTGCACACTTCACTCCTCGTCATCTAAAATATTCCAGTTGCAATAAATTCCTTGATAAATTTTACATCGATATTGATATCTCGTTGTACATGACACCTCAGACTTTGCCAAATATTAGGATCGAAGTAGCCAATATTGTACATTCCGACTGTAGCATGTAAAAGAAAGTCATTTGTAATCGATTCTTTTCTTTGATACCTTTCACGTCGGAATTGATGTAAGGCGTAGATGACATTCTTCATTTCCCAAGGATTAAAGACCAAAATACCATCTACTTTATATGAAAGACGGGTGTCAAGGTGGAATGCGTTATTTTTTTCAGTTTGGTTTGAATTTTTTATGTGGGCAGCAAACTATTCACTGCTTTAACTGTTTAGCTTGTCTTAAATAAGATGTGCTTCATTTGCATAATTCACTCAACAGTTTAATATGGATTACAGAAGCACAGAATGACGTGACACACATAAATAACAGCCTATTATACGTAGAAAGCATTAAGCCCAGTTTTGTTTGCCTGTATTTTACATATATCCGCTCTGAGTTGCAAAGGGTAATTCTAGATACTCAGCTCATAAAGGACGTTAAGAGGTTTTAGAAAAAAAAAAAATACATGATGCATATTTGTGTTATTCATTTTTGTCTTTATTTTTCTAATAGTTTCATGTTTGTTATTTTGTGTAATATATATGCAATAAACTGACAACGAACAGTGCAAAACTAGTATCTAACTAGCCTGAGCGCTTTCGACGCCTAATGAGTCTTTTCCAAAGGCAAATACAAAACATAGACAAGACAAATAAATAAAACACAAAAACCGTTGTTTGCAAAACTTTACATAGCTGTTTCTACAGGAATTAAACCTTTAAATTTATTGTTTCAACTAGTTTATTTCAACTTGTTGCGGATGCTTAAAAATATTTTTATTGACCTTGAAATCGACGAGCCATAACGACATCTGATGTTTTATGTAAATTTATGTAAGCGCAAATTATATCCCGGATATTTCATTGCCATAGTAGTAATTATAGACTATTAAGCAAATTTAGAGAATTACTTAAAAGAAAATGTGTCGGCTGCAAAAAATAAATCACTT
Source organism: Megalonaias nervosa (assembly GCA_016617855.1). Taxonomy (NCBI): domain Eukaryota; kingdom Metazoa; phylum Mollusca; class Bivalvia; order Unionida; family Unionidae; genus Megalonaias; species Megalonaias nervosa. The sequence continues at coordinate 15,252 of JAECUM010007647.1, read as the reverse complement.
CATTTGTGCATGGCTGTCTTTTTCTAGTCTTCTTGGTTTAACCCGCTTGGTTTCAATGTTCTAAGGCGGCGTATCCAGTAAGATTCCTTTTCTTTCCTGGTTTCGGAACTCCAGTTGGGGTTGTGAGCATTTGCAATAAGTGTTATATCACTGAAAGTGTGGCCAGGGGAGGAGAAGTGTTCTGCTACCGGGCTTCTGTACAGCTTCTTTGTCATCCAATCAGATCTATGAAGGTTGATCCTTCTGTGTAGCTTTTCAGTTTCTCTGACATACTGAAGACTACAGATCTTACATGTGATGAGATAAATTACATTCTCTGTTTTGCACGTTTTGTTTGGACCATGTATGTTTCGTTTTTCTCTAGTCACTGTGCTAGAAAATGCCCTGGTCTCTATCATATGTTGACAGGTTTAGCACCTTTTATCGCCACAGGAGCCAGATTGACTAGGGTAGTCTTGATTAGTGATTGGCGTTAGCTTCACCCTGACTAGAATGTTCTTGAGGTTGTGTGGTCTCCGGTAGGCTACTACAGGTTTGTTTGGGAGGATTAACTTTAGTGCATCCGACGATTCCACGATGGGCCAGTGTTTCCTGATGATTTTGCCTACTTTGTGGTTGTCTGGATGGTAGGTTAGGATAAATGGTACTCTATCAGCCTTTTCCTTCTTTCCTTATTTTAGTAGGTCATCGCGGTTTGTTTGTTTAGCCCTTTGGGTTGCCTCTGAAAAGAAAGTATAAAATACTTAATCACTTATTTGCATACAGCATATCGAAACTGATAACGAGCAAGATTATTTAAGTTTGAGAGCCGTGTTCAACCGTATAAGGTAAAGAAAAACAACCTTCATTTTATAATTATTATCCATCAATTATTCACCCTGACTGACAGAACCAAATACCACTACCCTAGAGATTTGTATCAGGAAAACTCGTATTGCTATATCTTTACAGTATTGACTATCACACTAATTGCCTTACTGAATAGTTGTATATGATCTATGCTGAGTGGCGGGAAACGGGATGTGAAACCGTGTCAACTCTCAGTTGATAGCGCGATGTTCGTTAACATTCCAAAGTCGCATATCTATATGTTAGCTCATTCGATTGCTAACATGATAGATTATGTGGGAAAATATAGTGTCATATATTGTTCCACGTTTAGTTGCGATTATGGAATGGAAACAAATCATGTTATGAACTAATAGTTTACGTGGTGGTATCATTAAAATCGACCGTGTGTGGAATATTGGAGTACTGAAATTTTTAAAAAATAATTTTTTTTTTTACATAGGATAAAGTGAAAGAATTACCAATTACCAAAACACACACACACACACACACACACACACACACACACACACACACACACACATTGATTGATTGATTGATTGTAAATTTTTTGCGCACTTAACTTAATGTTAAATTCCTTCAAGAAGTTTAAAATAGAAGTCACGTTTACCTTATCTAAACGTTTATTTATCTTTTGAACATTGTAGTAATGATCGCGTTTAGGTTGGAGATCGAAACAATCTTTCATAAAATGTTTCACAGTGAAGGGTTTATTTCAAGACACTCACTCAGTGGGTCTTCGTCCATTTTATATGTAGGAGTGGGTTATATAAGTATGACCGATTCTTATTCTTGCAATGACTATTTAGTCCCTACGGATGGATTGTTGTGAGAGGTACATACTTCTGTATGTTTGATGAGAATATTGGTCATAATGGGTTTTCCAACTCTCTTTTGTGTAGTGACTGAACTACTAATAGAGTTTAAAACATGTTTGCTTCTGATACATTTCAGGGCAAGGTGTATTGCCCTGATTTCGGCTGAAAATACGTTTATTAGCAAGAAAAGTGTGGGAAAGTGCAGTGTTACAAGCTGTTTATACAATAAAACTGAACGAGTATTTAAAACCGAATCATATTTACACATATTCAAGTTCGTATATTTATTGTATAAAACACAGTAAGAAAATGTATGTTGACGGGTAATTTTTTTTTATTTTTACGCAGCACAGCATAAAACTTGAAAGGGTCCTTTACTGGAGGTTGTATATCACTTAGGATTTCCAAAAGTATAATATATTTTTCATGATCATTTTGTAATTCAAAGTAATATTTTGGAGATTATTAAAATTGTATAAGCATATTTATTTCCTGGTATTTAGTACAAGGCAGAAGTTTCAATCGCGTCATATTACAACAAATCTCTTCCATAGTGTATAGCACTACGGCACACTGAGATAACAAGTAACGTCATATCAATATAATATAATAAAGTAAAAATCATGTTAAAATTAGGTGTGTAGCGACAAAGTTTGATTTTACCAATGCGGACATATTTAGGCGTAGTCCGATAGAAACATACTTGGCCATTTCCACCGCATACTAAAATAACAAAACAAAACACCCCCAACCCCCATCGTATGTAAATAATAGCAATTTTGAACTGAAACCGAATGATTTCTTCATTTTTATCTTTACAAAGTTGCATGAATAACATTAAAAATAAATAAGCAATTATTTCATCGATTGCTGCAACGTAATCGAGTACTATTTTAAAGACCTATCATGTTATAAGACCATTCTTCGCACATCTAGCCGGATGTTAGTCTGCCAAACACTTACCAATCTGAGAAGCATTACTAATTAACCCCAGGTCTCTTTCAGAGAGTGCAAGTTCTTCGGCAAATAGAGACGAGGGTGTTTCGAATGAGAAGTACTCCTCAAAGTTGGATGCTATCCTTCGGACGAATAATACCATACCAAAATGACATGATGTGTGATAAAATGCCTCCTGGAAAAAACATCAAAAACAACTGTACGCTTTCATACACGCATCATACTTAATTCAGAGCATTTTCTGCAATCTTTTCTCAACAACAGCTTTAGTGCAGAATACGAAGGTTTTGCTTAATACGAAGGATGAAATAGGAATTCTTTTCTTGCAGTGATGGAGCACAGAGCTAATGGTTTTATAAGCTGGCACGCAGCAGACGTCAAAATACACCTATAATGCCACAATGAAGTATATTTGAACAGTATTAATAGGGCTGGAAGGGTTTTACCTCAGTTTTGAGCAGATATAATTTATGTTTAGAGAAGTGAGGTAGGATCCAATCAACGATGCGCTTGGAGGAGTTTGGTCCTTAAGACATGACCCTTGTCATTACTTAGTATTCATGCCCTCCAACAACAATAAATAATAGCATTCAAAGTTTGTACTGAAATCTTTTGACTTGTTTATCTATTTACCTTTTCATGTGAGAAAACTTTAAATTTAAAGTGACCATCAGGCTAAGAAGTTTAATTGTTCTTTTAGAAATATCGTCCTTGAAATTTCTATTGATTGAAGAATGGCTAGTGTTTATTCGTCAGTATTTCCCGTAAATAGCATTTAGTAACCGTGGTATGTATCTTGATTTGTCAGACTGATCATTAACAATATCCATGCATTTCAAATGTAACGAAAACGACAAGTGTGAAAATCCTCGTTTACATTTTTCCGATCTCACAACCCTAATTCACAGATATTTGGAGTACTTTATCGTTTTTGCTTGAAGCGATTGAAACAAATGGCGAAAGACCAGCTATGATAAATTGTTGCTACTTAAGTGTCTTTGATGTCTTACATCGTATTCTCAAGATGTCGCGTATAGCAAGACCACTCCGGTGGCCTAGTGGTTAGAGTGTCCGCCTCGGATGCGGGAGGTCGCGGGTTCGAACCCCGGCCGAGGAATACCAAAGACTTTAAAAAATGGTACTAACAGCTGCCTCACTTGGCGCTCAGCATTAAGAGGTTAGTGTTAGGACTGGTCGGCCTAGTGTCAGGATAATGTGACTAGGTGGGACATCATTCCACATGTATGCGGCATGATGCCTCAGTGCTAGACATCACTATAAACTGTTACACTGCAGACATCGTAGCGATATGACTGAAAAATTGTTAAAGCTACGTTACAAATCTAAATCACACACACACACACACACACACACACACACACTCTTATAGCAAAATGAGGGGTAAAAACTTATCGCTAATCGGAAGCAAGTGTTGTACCTAATTTTGTTATATACAATGTTTCCATACATCGATGTGGAGTGCCAAAGACTCTAAAGCTGGTTTACTTGATTGAGCGTTTTTGACTTCTTCAAATACTTAGATCAATTGCTGCCACCGGCTGACGCATAAAGCCACCATAAAAATTCTGAAGTGCATCAGAGGCTTATAATGGGATGATTGCTATATGACACTGTCTGTTTTCATAGCAAGAAACAATGTTTCTTTCTGGTCATTTAAACTTCATCCAGAAATAAATGCTAATTAATAAATTACATTGAATGTCACTGAAACCAGCTCAGTTTATTTTTGAAAACTGTAGGAACCTATTATTTTTTTTTACGAAAGTGAAAGTACAAAGAAATCTAGTGGCTAATTATCAAGTCTTATCGACTTGCGTCAGAGACCGAACGATACATACCAAATATAACAGGCAAACGATATACATTTACATTTGTTACTGTGCACATATTCATGATGACCTAGAGCCAGTAGATAAGGTACGTGCAAATATATTTTGACATATTGTAATCCGTCTTTGTTTTTAAGGGGTCTTTCTTTGTACTTATCAATTGACAATGTTTTGAAATCTTCATCGTTTTGATTAAATTTTATGGAGATGAAATAGGGAAATGGTTTGGAATGAAACATATTTAATAGGAAGTGAAGTTTGTCTTATTGTTTTGTGACCTCTGCCATCTCAATTAAAATTTGAAGTTGCATTTAAATCTAGCAACGACAGGTTTGTGCAGAGACACGGCTGTTGATATCGAAATGTTTTGCTATAGTACACACACACGTCGTTAAACCCAAGATTTATCAAGCAAAATGTTAGACTAACTAGACATGAAGTCTGCATCATCCGTTTCATTCCAACAGTATGTTTGATTATACCAATTAATTTAGTTTGTAACTTGGCAATTTCCAATCTCTCTGCATCTGTCTGTCTGTGTGTATGTATGTATGTCTCACACACACATGTAGTGTAACACACAAACAGTGCTTGTACAAGTACAAATACTAATAAAAATTTATGATGATGATTCCTAATGCTACCCAATAGGAACGGTCCATGAGGTTTAGCCCAGGCCTGTCAGAACGAATGTTACCGCTGGACAGTAATTTCAGGTGTCGCGATGGATGCACATCATTTTCTTTTTCACTTTGACATTCTTTTATTTTCCAACTTACAGAGGTTTTTCTGTGTGTTTGTTTTAAATGGAATATGTTCAACTTTTATCAACACAAATTTTAGTCATTTAAGGATATATTAACAGATCATCTATGTACGCTTTGAAGTAAGCCAATATGGTGTAATTTTGTCTTCCTAAAAATATATACATAGACCATTGCAAATTTTACTGGTTTAGATATTATCTTCGGAGGAAAAAGGTAAACATTCGAACCAGACTTTACTGTTAATCAGTACCTAGAGAAATCCTATTTTGATTTTTGATGCATGCGTTTTTGCTTGTTGTTTACAGTTTATACAGTGCGAAATGTTTTAGCTCAGCATTGATAAAGACACTAGTATTTCTGTATATTATATAAATTAGTAGCTTACAAAACACGAAGTTTGTAATATATGATACACATTGGTAAGCCTGAGTGACCGGGAGAAAGTGAATCAGTAAGATGAATACAAGATCGGCAGTTGGTCCCGTGATTTCCCTTGTAGTTCCCATGCATCACTTGTAATCCTGTCATTTTTGATAAAATATAGTCTCGGATACTTTGTGCCCAGTTTCAATTATTTCGAGACAATGCAAGATATATATTTAAAAATACGTTTCAGATGTAAGACACAGATCTAAAATGAAATTGTATCATGTTTTCAGCCGCGCTAATGCCGGCAGTGGTCTCTTGAGATAGCTGGATTGCTGATACATGTTGATCTCCAAAAAATGTTGGGCTCTCGACACTTAAGTTGGCGCCCTGTCAAGATATGTGATTCTCGAAGAAGAATCATTTCGAGCAAGTTGGTTATTACACTGATGAGAAATTGAAATATCAGCCTATTTTGTTTCAACTGGAATATTATTGAACACACACACACACACACACACACACACACACACACACACACGGGCTTGCCTTAGTCACAGCATAGTATACCCAAGTGGGAAAAACTCGAAAAGTTTAAAAGGTGCGTTGTAATGCAAAACTTTGCAATGTGTGTGCACAACAATATTTATTTTGTAGAAGAAAGATGCTATAGGTATATCAGCTAAGCGATATGTGTCTATGCAAAGTGTTACGAGTCTTTGCTCTTAAAGTAAGTAACAGAAAGAGTGAAAGAGAAAAAGCTTTGTAAAATTTAACAAACAATTAATTTCCCAAGAATAAAAAGTGAAAATGAGAAAAAGAACTTACGGTATTGCGAATTAAATCCCACAAAAATCCAAGAATTACAGACACAAGTCCTACTAATTAAAAGTCCTGAATAAAACTCAGTAGAAGTCCCGAAGAAATCCAAAAACTGAAGGTTCTGACATGTCTGTTACAGCTTATTGAGTGTTGATATGTCAACAGTCTTTTGTTTAATCACAGTAATATAATTCCAGATTTGAATTCAGTATAAATTCCCGTGAATGTCTTTATCCAAGAATTTTATCAGAGCACGTTTGTATTTCCAGAGAAAATAATCTCTTGAATTCAATAATTTGAACGAAAGGATTCATCCCATCTGGACACAATATAATTCAACTTGAAAGTGCTAGATCTTAAAGCACGAATGACCATGTTCCCACAATTATAAAATTATATAGTTCTCTACTGGACCTCGAATCACAATTATCATTATCTAAAAGAAAAACGTTACCTAATGGAAAATAACTGTCTAGAATGATCCTGATGTTTACAAAATCATAACCGTAACCTGGATTACACTCAGGAAATTCCAAAACGTAGACCCAAATGAACATATTTACTTCTTCTATTAATAATGATCATGATATTAAGCGTATACACAGAAAGAATAATTTTGCTATATATTAGTTGCTTACACGAAATGAAATAAAATAAATCAATCGGTCAAGCAGAAATGAACTCAGTTTTGGACAAGGTCAATTTCAACATACAATATTACATTACAATAACATGTCATGAATAATTTTTTTTTTTTTTTATTATAAAACCTAATAAACAAACAATTAAATTATATATACATAATAAAAGCCGCTTACACTAGTATATCCAATGCCCCCTGGCTTCTGTTCATGTCCTAGATTTCCTGCTTGGAAACGTGCACCAGGCAAAGCACATGCTTTGAGACCAACCCTGATGTGTATACCCAAATCCCCCCATCTATCTATCTAAATATTTTCGAAAGCAATCTTCAGCTGTAGTGGCGGGTAGTAGCGGTATACGAAATTCTAAACTGTGCAATATGCCAGATCACTTAGGCATGAAAATGCCCTTGTTGACAGTTTCAACAGGGTAGCGGTGCCTGAAGAGGTTCTTACGGATTGTAGGGTCGAATTTACTTCGGAAATTGTGACGGAAATTGGTAGGTTTCTATAGATAAAACAGTTGAGCACAACACCGTATCACTCCATATGTAGTGGCTGGACGTGGAAAGAAATGCTACGCTGGATGTGGACGGAGAGACCTTGATATTGGGATTTTCGCCGTTCGAGTTGTTGAACGGTAGGACAATTCGTGGTCCTGTGCTGATTCTGTGCATACTGTGGTCAGGTGATGTTACGGACAAGGAAATGAAACAATCTACCAATATACGTTGTCGACATGGAAGTGTAGAGATTAACTGTCTGATAGCACACAACGAGCTCACGAAGCCGGAACGCAAATACGCCAAATGTTACAACTGCGGAACGCGACGTAGGAAATCCGACATAGGTAATCAAGTATTGTTGCTTCTCCCCACTAGTAGGAACAAGCTATTGGTCCAACGGAAAACGCCATATGAGGTCAAGCAGGTCAAGGAGTAAATGTGTTAGGACGGAATTTTTGAGTAAAAGTAATAAGATTGAAATTTTCTCTGAATTGTATTAAAAGTAATTTTTCATTAAATTATATCGAAAGTAATTTAGACTAAAATATATTGAGAAGTAATATTATTTATTTTTGTATTACAACTATATACTATTTTAATAAAGATAGCGCCCTTACAAGCAAGTGCAAATCCCCCCACTATATATTTCTCCTATATAACAATTCAGCAAAATTTGCACTAGTAAGTTGTGCCAGTATTGATAGACCAGATTCCTAAAATATTTCTTTCACTGAGTAAGCTACAAGACTCATCGTCTCTCGAAATAAATAAGCTGATGAGACAAAATCGTCTGTCTGGTGACATAAATACACACAGTATCAGTAGGAATAGACGGGAGCCTCGTTCTGATTCGAGACGAACGGACACAAGTCTAAGACTATCTCTATATTTGGCCATGACATACGTTCAGAATTGTATAAATAGAGAGCAGGCTTGCGTAGAATCAGTTCGTTCTGTCAAAAGAATCAGAAGACTCCGTCCGTCTTTTCTTACAGTCGATCCAGCTACCTCTCTTGCATCGTTATATTCTCCAGATGTAGCCTTATCTCCACCATTATGCGTGACACCTCCTTGTTTAAGAGAGTCCGAACTTTCTCTTCTCCCTTTTTCTCTAACCATGGACAAAGACATTTCTTAAGTTCTGAGTGTTTCCTTCTCATAGCAAGAAATGAGAAGACGATTATGATAACAAACTTTCCTATCATAATAAATGGACTACAGGATAGACGTGTAGGGTAGGCTGAGAATATTTTATGCCAATATATTACAGAGACATACAGTTCGATATAAAAAGTGGTATTAAATTAAGTACTTACTGCGGTCATCGAAGACGACTCGTTTAGCGAACCAAAGCAGATCCCAGTTCAGAAATTTCCCTAGAGTTGCTCAATGCAGTAGGATAAGAAGAAGTAAATAAGGTCAACTTTTGTCGCGAGTTACCCGAGGGTCAGAGTTGACAAATCAGATTTTATACATTATCCAAATATATTTACAGATATACCAGGTCATACTGAGTTAATAAAACATAAAATGAATTTCAGAGCCAATCAAACTGAAAGGCTATCCAATGCTCTTTAATGCACGGTAGTCAATCAACGAGGTAGTAAGTAAAATGCTAGAATTTGGGATGATTGAATCCTGAAACTCCATGCATTCGTCCCGCGTGGTGTTGGTCAGAAAGAAAGATGGAACAAACAGTTTTTGAGCTTCTTTTCGTTCGTCAAATGAGTATAATCACTTAGCTAGGGTTACAGTCCGATCAGTTTTTGTAAAGTTTTATATCGATATCACCACAGTATCAATAGGGTGTCATTACTTAATGATAATATATTTGCAACGGAATCTCAGCAGGCGAATAAAAAATATTTAATACATTGGCCAAACACATACCAAAGACAGTACCTAGGTTAGCAATCACCGTGTTTCATTCAGAACCAAGGCCAGATATTGGCGGATTGTTTTCACAATTGTCAGGGCACCAATATATTTCAAAATTAAACATAACCATAGGATATTTCCAAGTGCCCATCGCTGATAATGCCAGCGCGTTATGGCATTCGCAGTCTCTAAATGTGTATGTCAGCTTATAGGCATCCTTTTGGTTCAGCCGATGCCGGTCGATAGGGGCGCTTCGTGTGTACGTCTTACGTGCAAATTGTTGAAGGGTATGCAAAACGTAGATAGTTTTGTTGACGATGTTTTTGTGTACAAGAAGAAGAACATAATACGGAAATAATCGACAAATTTCGACAAACTCCGCAAGGACAATTTCACTGCAAGATTTACCAAAAGTTGTTGTTGTTGTTGTTGTTGTGGGGCTTAACGCCATTTTTCAGCACACGATAGGCTATACATGGCGGCCAGTATTAATGGTGGAGGAAGAAACCGGGAAAACCCCGGAAAGAACCACCGACCCACGAGAAGCTACTGGCAAGCTTTCTCACATATCCACATTCGCCGAATCCTAGACTCGAACCCACGCAGACAGAGGTGAGATGGCAGTGATCTGTAACGGAGAGCGCTTTAGACCACTTGGCCACTCGGGGCCCCTTTACCAAAAGTAGTATAGCATATACTAACTTGAATCCTTACGCCATCTAATAAGTAGGTAAGGGAATTAACAACTCACCTTGACAAAATAGAAGACTCGTCTAGACCGGAATCCAAAACACGATCGAATCTGTTTCGTGAGTTAATGGCATTTTATTGGACATTTTTTCGTACCAAATTTCGCCGATATAGCTGGTGCATTGATGGACTTGACTGGAAAAGGATAACCCAATAAAATATCTCTGGGTTCATGTCAAGAATGAGCTGTTAACGATCTTAAGGGATAGTAGATCGGGCTACCAAACCGAAAATTACCAGCAATAAATATATCATTCATTTTAAGAACGGACGCCTTCGACATGGGTTTTGAAGCAGTTTCTAAAGGAGAAAGAGGGGGTAAAGTTACCCATTGCTTATGGGTAAAGTTACCCATTGCTTATGGGTAAAGTTACCCATTGCTTATGGGTAAAGTTACCTATTGCTTATGGGTAAAGTTACCTATTGCTTATGGGTAAAGTTACCTATTGCTTATGGGTAAAGTTACCTATTGCTTATGGGTAAAGTTACCTATTGCTTATGGGTAAAGTTACCCATTGCTTATGGGTAAAGTTACCCATTGCTTATGGGTAAAGTTACCTATTGCTTATGGGTAAAGTTACCTATTGCTTATGGGTAAAGTTACCCATTGCTTATGGGTAAAGTTACCCATTGCTTATGGGTAAAGTTACCTATTGCTTATGCAAATAGGAAATTTCTACCTCGAAAGCAAACCTACTCCGTGATCGAAGAAGAGTTTTTGGCACTGGTGTGGGGAATACATAAATTTCACACTACCTTTTCTGAAGGGAATTTGTCCATGAAACGAACCATAGCCTCTCATGTATTTCATAAAGTGAAAGTCGCCAACGCAGAATCTATACGTTGTGGGTTGAGTTTAAAGCAGTCAGAGGATCAGAAAATGAAGGGGCCGATTACTTGAACAGGATATTATTTGAAAATTTCATTGTTACCATCTTAGCCTTGTAAAGTAAATATCAAGTTTTAGTTTGTTTCTTTTGTTTTTGTTGTTTACGTTTTGTGATTTCCTAAAATTATTTTGTGAAAAGGGTGGTATTGTCTTGGAATTTTCTGTACGAAAGTGTGTATTATATATGAACTAAAATGACGACCGGTTTTGTTGCCGCATTCAGCGGTGCCCGAGGGTGTCTTATTGTATCGTGGCATTTCAGAAATACTGATTTATATTCACTCGCTGATGCACACATAAAGCACCGATAGTTTTAATCCGCTTATCTCGAGTTCTCTGGCCCTAGACGTGACCTCAGCTATAGTACATATTGATCAAAACTCTCTCTGTATCGTCACGGTACAGATGTGTCTTGTGAGGAAGCTGTCGACTTTACGGAAGCAATCTTCAGCTGTATAGGGTTCTGAACATATAAACTGTATTCGTTCTTGCAATCTGTTCTATGTGATAGACATGTCTTATATACTGAATACTTCAGAACGTGATAAATGTTCTACAAAGTCGGACTTATGTCACAATAATGCCATGAAATCAGATAGAGTATTGTCTGTTTTAAGTTAGACAATTTCATAGCTGTACAGACAAGATAATTTCAATTCTTTGTTATACGCATTAAATGATGAGCAATGTTCGAGTTCTTATAATCGAGCGCGATTATTCATGTCGGAGATAGATTCATAATTGGATGTTGGTTATTAATTAATAGTCTCATACAGTCGTTCTTTTGAAGAATTTGATACTTAACGAACTTAATTCATGTGCGCACAAATGTAATGCATCTCGTGCTATTCAAACTTTAACGTGTCTCATCTATTACGTAGTTCAGTCATAGTTCGAAGGGCTGTACCAGTTAACTTAATATAATGGGCCAAGGTTCTGGATCAACGTGGTCTGCATGGTAAGTACGATCCTGAAGGATTCTTCTGCAGGCTGGGATGAGTTGATCGCGCAAGGTCGCTCCTTCACCATTTTATGGGAAGGGCAGAATTAAAAATATCTCGTACTCGTCAATTGGATGGCACGAGATAAATATAATATTTCGAGCATAAAATTCAATATCATTATATCTTTAAAACAATAAATTTCCAATGTCTTTATATGTGTGAAGATCAACCATACCATCATACTAGTTTATGAACCATACGCTATTCATATTCATGAACTTCCTACATTGATCATCTCGGTGAGAGATCTATTTATTTACCATATATGTTGGTAGATCAATAATCAATCATGTGTATTGATAACTCCATACATGGATACAATCTGTTGACCAATTGCATGCATTGGACATAAATGTTGATAGATTCCTACATTGATCATCTCGGTGAGAGATCCATTTATTTACCATATATGTTGGTAGATCAATAATCAATCATGTTTATTGATAACTCCATACATGGATACATTCTGTTGACCAATTGCATGCATTGGACATAAATGTTGATAGATTCACGTGTCAGTCATGTTGGTTGAAATCATGTTTATGATCGTACCAATTTATTAACGATATTGAAATGTTATATTCAGACTCACTCATCATTCATTTATACTATAAATTAATATTTTATTAACTTGTCTTTAGCGTTTTCACTAAGTCCAGCCCCACCCATATGCCAAATCACCTGAATGATACTGAATCTTGAAAGATATTGGTTGGTGTTATGGGTTTTAACGCCATTTTTCAGAACGCGATAGGCTATGCATGGCGGCCAGTATTACTGGTGGAGGAAGAACCCGGGTAAATCCCGGGAAGAACTACCGACCCGCTGAAAACTACTGGTAAGCTTTCTCAAGTACCCACATGGGTCGAGACCGAGACTCGAACTCACATAGACAAAGGTGAGATGGCAGTGATCTGTAACGGTAAGTGCATTAGATCACTCTGTCACAAGGGGCCTAGAAAGATAGTGGTCCTAAACATTTTGAAATATAGATTTGGTCTACTTCAGATTTAAATTTAGAGTCGTATTGTGAATAACTGCGCCCTGAAAGAACTTTTCCATTTCGTCTGGAATGGATTGATTTTGTTTTTCTGTCAATCCAACTAAATTGTCTGCATTTCCAGTTGGACTTGATTTATGATCTGGGTCGATTATGTACGATGTGCATGGCTGGTCTTGATACAGCTGCACACATGTTTGTCCCTGTAGGTTGGAATCATAAGGTGGAAAAATGAAACTCTCAAGAAGGTGCAGGATTAAATATTGTTTGTAAGTGAATATCAAATTCATTTTGTTTTGGAGTGCACTGAATTCCACTTTGCAATGTGATTTTGTGTTGGAAAAGTAGTATAAATTGCAGTACTATTTCGCGCTCTGTACCAATTTTTGGAATCCATTCTGATTAGAAGAAAGAACGAAGAAAGTGAAGTTTTAGAAAATTCAAGATGCAAAATGTTAGGTATATTTATTGCCATTGTTAGTACCAGCTATATAATATAGAAGTTTAAGCCTTGTCACTTGCATGCTTTTTATTGGAAGGAAACCAGCTATTTAGATGACATGTATGACTCATATCGCTATTATAAATCAAATCAATTTCTCAAAAAAAAAAGTTAAGGGGCCCCGAGTGGCCGAGTGGTCTAAAGCGCTGTCCGTTACGGATCACTGCCATCTCACCTCTGTCTGCGTTGGTTCGAGTCTAAGATTCGGCGAATGTGGATATGTGAGAAAGCTTGCCAGTAGCTTCTCGTGGGTCGGTGGTTCTTTCCGCGGACTTCCCGGTTTCTTCCTCCACCATTAATACTGGCAGCCATGTATAGCCTATCGTGTGCTGAAAAATGGCGTTAAGCCCCACAACAACAACAAAAAAGTTAAACGGGGAAAATTGCAAAGCAGGTGGGGTGTGACAGCCCATTCGCCAGCGGAGATAAGGCTTCTTCGTCGTCTTGCCTTATTGGTTCTGAGGCTCTTGCTTCTCTGCCAAAACCCACCTTCATCAGCTGCATTTTGTTAGAATTTAGCGCTTGGACTGGCTTGTAAAATTGTACGTATCTGAGGCAGAATGGTCAGACCTTGGCCATACTATGCCGTTCTGTGTTTTTGCTATACTCTAGAGAGCGCTGTTCACAGTCCGAACCATTCGATTTGCGAATCGTTATAAAAAGTTCTCCTAAATAAGTGTTTAAATGATCAAAATGTTATTTTCAATACTACGTGTCTCACATTTGTTGTGGACATTGCGGATACCACGTTCAGTTGTTTGCTAGGTTGTAAGTATCTTTTGTGAATCATTGAACTTATCCACATCGTCAAATTTATTATTTCAACTTTCAAATGGACTAAACAGCTTGTTTAGTTCATCCACAGACAAATCGAATAAATCAAAAGCTCCGTTGTATGCTACATTAGTGTACAGTTTTTGTTTACAATCAAAAAGTGATGTATAACGCACGGAACTATGTTTAGATACATGAGTCGTGCAGCATGAATCAGTGCAGTACGGAGAATACTACACATTTCTGACAATGAAAAGTTAATGGAGAAAATACGAGCATTTAATAAAAATATTTAGTGATTACCACGATGTAACTCATTGCTGAAACTTGATACTTTGAAACATATAGCATATAGAACTGTGAATGAGAAGTGGAATGAAATATAAGATTGATTACTTTTAAGTGCAAGAAACAAAATCTTTTAACACTGATTTTGTTTTCAATAGTCATTAACAGTGGGATATTTTAGTGTCTTGCCCACTTTGCATAGCGAGACCCCCCCCCGAACTTTGTCACGGGTGGGGGGATGATGTGTGAGATCCCCCCCCCCTTCTTACGGTTTTTGGTTATAGCTATCTAGAGGATGATCGACCTCGATGGTATTGCCCTGATCGAGTAAACAATAAAATAAAATATGAAATTAATGGATGGAATAGCAGAGATCTGAGCAGAGATACAGAACAGAATGGCACGAGACCAGTATGCAAAATACAATCACTTAATCAATTGGATAAACAAAAAGAAATTGAACATGCCAATTGAATAATTCACTTTCCCGTAGAAGCACAGTTACAAAATTCATGCGAAATTCAATTATCCGTTCTATTATACCGATAGAAAAAATTTCATCATATGATTAAGTGACTCATCGAACTCAAA
>JAECUM010007646.1:0-36969 GCA_016617855.1 Megalonaias nervosa | reverse complement strand
ATGAATCCATGATGAAAAATATTCATTATATAGTTTAACTCTTAGTATGCTATATTTCAATATTATTATATGACTTTACTGTAGTGGTCACAACAAATACCAAATACAGTGGTGGCAAGTAATGAAAAGTTGTGTTGATCACTGAGTGTAGGCAACCATCATAATGAATGTATCCTGTTTGAAAATCCACAGCAGAATTATCATTTTGTCCTATCCTATCTCTGTGCACACACATCTAAAACATTAGTAAAAATTTCACAAGTAATCCATGGTCAGTGTATTAACATTTTTGATTTGGGTATTTACCTATGGACTGAGTATTTTCTCCGTTAATTTGAGTATATCAATGGAGCAATGCTGCAGCACTGTCTGCATGGCAGCCACCTGGTTTTGCTTTTCCAGTGAAGAGCAATTCCGAAATGTTACCATTTCTGACCTAATTATTGTGGAGTTTTCAGCTACATTTACTTTACAACACTATTATTTACCAGGTATTATAAGATTACTAAGTGTGTCACAACTGTTTCTTCAGATACATTATGAGAATTGCCCCCCTCAACAGGACACCAAAATGATCCTGTTACCATTTGCAAGGTAATACTGTATTTTTGTACCATTTCCCTCTTCAGTTGCAGTTGAGACTGATAGCATTTGTGTACTTTGGAAGTTTGTCCTCTTACAACCAAACCTATTTGCAGCAAGTTTTTCTTCAGAGGGCGAGCCTTTCCAAAATGTGAGAATATAAACATGTAATTGTGTCAGGGGAGCCTCAGGCAGGAATCAACACCACAAGCCATGATCAAATGAAACACAGACTGTGATGGTCAATATAAGAACTTTAACAGCTTGGTCACTCATGACCTTATTCCTAATTTTCCCTACTAAGTAGAAAGAAGGAATTCGTATGACCACAACTTTGTGTCACCCAAGGAAAAAGTGTCCCAAAATAAATACTCTAAGTTCTAGATTCTGTGAAGCAGATTTATCAGTTTGAAAATTTAGAATAAAAACTTCTCTTTTGAACATCCATTCTGTAGATTTTTTAAAAAACTAGAGTAGAAATCAGCACAACTGTCATCTGCTTATGGTAAATAGATGGCTGAACAGTATACATCTATTCCAAGGCAGTAATAACTACAGAGTAGATTAAGGAACATCATTCATTTCCCTGGACTGAGCAACATAACTAATTTAGGTGAATGTGCATGTATTGTCATGTTAGAGTACCAATAGGTTTATTCTGAACCATACACCAGAGAGATTGCAAAATATGTTGTTGTTGTTATGCATTTAATGCCATTTTTCGGCATATGACAGGGTATACATAGTGGCCAGTATATCCGCTAGAGGAAGAAGACTGCAAGATATGAAGGATGGCAAGAAAATCTATATAGTTAATGCGCGATAATCAAAATCTTCAACTGGCTAATGGCTGCAAATAGGATGATTTTGAATCTGCTGAAAGAACTCACCACTCATCTTGGATGAATCTCGGCACTGTCTAAATAATAAAATCAATTGTTGTGGTTCTAAGCTTTTTAACACTGCATTATTTATTTTCAGATCAAAAACATTTTGCTCTGGTTTTTTATGATGTCAGAAAGGTTTGTACAGTTCTGGTACAGTGAAACCTGTCTTGAGAGACCGCCCCTTCTGCCAACCAAAAGTGGTCTCTCAAGACAGGTGGTCTCTCATAACAGGTGTGTGAAAATGGACTGGTTTCCAGGGTCAGTAGTTAGCACTGAAGAAAAAAATACCCATACTCACTGTACATGTATCATATCCTTTATTCATAAATCTTGTTAAACATTGCATGCATTCCTCTCAAAATAACTTTACATAATAAAGATATACAGTGTACATCTATCAAACAATGTGAATCAAATTTATATTTGAACATCACCTGAATATGTACATGTATTAGCACATGTATATGATGGCTGGTAGTCTTTTTTTCCAGTCATCAACTGTCTGTAAATTCACATCAGCTGATTCTCCACTCGGCACACTTGCTGTGATATTGTATCTATTTTTGAAGCTCTCCAGCCATCCGTTTGATGCAGTAAAGTCATCATAATTCAGTTCTACTGAGACAATAATTGCTTTTTCCTGAATCAGCTTTCCACTTACTGGTATGTTTTTACTCCTTGAAACACAAAACCACTCCCATACTCGCTCGTTTAGATCTCCATACAATGTCCGTCGTGCTGTGGCATATTTCCTCTGTGCTTGTGCACCTTTCTGCCATTCGTTTCTAATGGACTCCTCGTCTTTGATAACATTCTGAATCTGCGTTTTACTGACGTTTAAGCTGGCTGCTATTTTGCGAGCTGTCTCCCCTTTTTCACTTCTTTCAATTACATTAAATCTTTCTTCCAGTGTTAGGAGTTTTCTTTTTTTCATCGGAGGTTCTGCCATTGTTATTAGTGTTGATGTAATAACGACTAGATGTATTTCGATTTTGATCAGGATTTGGGGAAATGTGGAATAAATATATATTATTTACCAATGAATGAAACCCCCCCCCCAAAAATAATTAACTCATCAAGAAACAATACATTTTTTTGAGACGAAGTTTAAATCACCAGCGTTATAGCTTGATAAACAAAGGTTGCGACCATCTGCACCTGGGTAAAAAAATGGTGGCTTGGTGAAACACTGTAACAAAAAAAAAAAAAATAAATAAAAAAAAAATAATCCGGAAACGATTCTCACTTACTAGTGTTAAAGACAAAGACCTCATTCACCTGCAGGCATTACAGATTAACTGGAAAGACAAATGATGTACTCAACCCTACACTGAAGCCCTTTCAAAAGATTTATCACTGGGACATTAGGACTACCGGCAATGTGTGGGTTTTCACAAAGATAAAGAAAAAATACAAACCTCTAAATTGACCGCGTATGTCCGTCATTACTCCCTTTGATAAAAAATGGTTAATCTTACTGGCAATTCACATGACTTCGTCACTACAATGGCGGTTAGTGACATGTACTTTAGTCTGGTTTACTGCAATTTACAAATGACACTATATGCCGGACTTGTAAATTTCACACAACTGGTAGGTAGCCAATTTTTTTTTTTTTTTAAATACTGTATTTGAACAATCTTTACTATTTATGCGGTCGTTGATACAAAGGATTAAATGACGGTTAGTGGTGTTTATCTTGCCTTATGGTTGTTTAGTGTCATTTAATGTGCACTTTGTTTGCATACTACATGCATCCTGAGCTGTTTACAAAGGATTAAGTCAAGGTCAGTGGTGTTGATCTCTGTTTTTTGCGATGCGGTCGTTCATAGCAGTGTTGAAATGCATATTTTGCCAAGAAATCGCGGTCGCTGGTCGCGTTCAGCAGGTGGTCGCTCATTACAGAGCATTTATATAATAAAATCGATCCGTGCATTACGATTGTGGTCGTTCATGACAGGTGGTCGTTCATAGCAGAGGTCGCTCATGACAGGTTCTACTGTACTATATAAGACCAGGAATCGTATATTTTCCCTCTAAAGTTTGTTCAAAGGTATCATCTAGTAAACCAAAAAATATGCTGTCTGGTTGGAAAGAATGGCTTGATGGACAGCTCATTGGCAATGCACACACACATACACACACATTAAAAACTGTTTTGTCCATAAGAAAAGCCTTCAAATTGACTGAATCGATGAGAAAGCCAAAGATTTAATTCCCTGTGACAGAATAAAGTGTATCCTTTTGTACTTACCATAAAATCCAGATGCAACTTTTTTGCAACATGCATAACATTTTTATTTTTTTAGCATAAATTGTGGAATATGTTGATGTTGATAATGTCATAAAGTTATCAGGAGTGACAAATACCCTGTTATATGAACCATAAATACAGTGATTTAAAAAATTTTGGTAATGACTGTCCACTGGAAACGCCATAGTCAAATAAGCTAATTTATAAAGTATTATAGTATCATTTCACCTCCAACTAATTTGGGGTGAGTTGTACTTGGAATTAGAGTCAGTTGGGGTGATAAATAATCCTTTGGGGTGAGTTGTACTTGGAATCAAAGTCAGTTGGGGTGATAAATAATCCTTTGGGGCAAGTTGTACTGGGATCAGAGTAAGTTGGGGTGCTAAATGATCATTTCGAGCAAGTTGTACTGGGAATCAAAGTCAGTTAGGATGCTAAATGGTCCTTTGGGGCAAGTTGTACTTAAAATTAAAAAAAAGTCAGTTGGGATTCTAAATGATCCTTTGGGGCAAGTTGTACTGGGAATCAGAATCAGTTGGGGTGCTAAATGATCCTTTGGGGTGAGTTGTACTTGGAATCAAATCCAGATCAACACTGATCAGTCAAATTGACTTTAGATTTCTTGATGATGTGGCAAAAAGTGGTCCAATTTTTGTAAAAGGAGTATTTTATTTTGAGAGTAGTGTTGTTGTTTGCATCTTTAAAGTAATGTTCTCTGTATTTAACTGAAAATTTAATATTTTCTTCAGAAAAAAATGGTGGTTAGGGATTGTCCTCGAGCCACTCTGAATTCATAACTGGAGAAGAGACAGAGAGACAGACAGAGGGAGAAAGAGTGCTGAGAGTGAGAGAAAGATGCATAAGAAATAAATTTATGTTAATGTTCAGAGTAGGTTGCATTACTAATAAATCTTGGTCAAATGACAAAAGATGCTAAAAATTTAGCATTTGTTGATATATCTATATCACAGATGCCCATCGTGTATTATATAATTCCTTGATATAAACCAACAAAGTCGATAATGAAAGAAAATCTGGTGGTGTGGTAGCTGAAGAGTGTAGCATACCCTGTGAATGAGACAAATCATTTTGGACATATGGTTGTATTGTTCAAATAGGGCTATCAAAACTGCATCTGCTTGTGGTCCCCATTTTGTTTAACACAGAGCTGATGAGACTGAAAGGAGTGAAGAGACAGACACATGTAACGTCAGACCAGCGTAAGCACTGAATGCTCCAGTTGCAGAAGGCTTTCTGTTAGTTAGATATGCTACACATATTGGAAGTTGACAATTAAATCTTGATGTGAAATGGTCATTATCTAATTGACTGTATTTGTCTTGTCCAACAGTAATTCTAGATCTTCAGTTGTCCTTGCTTAAAACCTCTATGTAATGTATGCTTATTGTATGATTTTCTAATAAGCAGATGATGTTTCCATGTGGCATGTGATGGCTCCTATAATTGTATAAAATATGGATTATTCCACAACTCCAACACCAAAAGGGTGGATTACATGCACACATACTACTCTTAAGCATGTATTAAATGTGTGGTGTTGCTCTGCATGTTGATACAGGGTTTGCACGGTACCTAGAAAAGTACTTGAATTTAGATTCATCATTGAAAAGTACTTAATCATTTTTACCTTGAAAAGTCCTTGAAAACAAGTCTCGGGCTTTTAAAAATATAAAACTAATTGACAAACGAATGTACAAAAGTTTCTTTTTATACCAGTACATCATGGAATTGAAATAAAACTGTTTGCTATTGGGTGGTTTACAACACGTGACCAATCAGAAATTTATAATTGCGTGTTGACCTGATTATAGAAAGCATCAAAAAGTGCGTGAATCTTTTCCAATAAGCATGCATCTTCGTGATTTATTTTCTGTGATAGCGGTACATCTTTATACTTTAAATCATGGTGAATCAGCTGTTCAAACTCGAGAAGAAAAGATAATGAAAAATATAAACAAAAATGGTAACAATTTGTTCTTATTGTACATCCAAGCTTCTGATTTTCAGCATACAATCTAAAATTCGGAAGTCTGCTGGAAGTCTATAATTGACTTTTTTGGCGTAGAGACCAAACTTAGGGTGTAAATTATGGCCGTATGCCTGTTAACAGAACGGCTGCTTTCTACACAATGTACCTACATGTACCTGTAAAATTACGATGAGCAATCATGTGACGGCAGATATAAAAAATTAGATGCAGTGACAAGCAGCATACTTTTGCGGGCGACGATTTTAAGATGCCGCTTGAATACATCGTACAGTATCATGCATCGAAGTTATTCCAGAAATCGATTTTGTCTGCTGTGGACAACTTCAGGTATGCATAAATTATACAGATCACTATATACAAGGTCGGACGATGTGTTTTCGTGAAGTGTGTCAGAGAGAGATGGTGGGCTTCGGCAATCTCCGTAAACTCTGATCGCTACTGACTATTCAGGAGGCTGTATTCACACCTGCCAAAGGATAAACACGTGTAAGTGGCATTGAGAATACGGAAGATTTATGTGAGTATTTTTCTGCGAGAGCTTACCCATTTCACTTGGAGCAAAATGCCTGGGAAGTGTGTGTTCAACCCCAATTGGTGTCAAAAACAAGAATACAAGACCTGGTAATTAATTCCAATATACTTGAAAGTGAAATAATGGTGAATTATACCTCTATAATAATTTGACTCCAATCTCCAGTAGCTGTACTTGTAGTGTAGTTGGAGTTAAGTAACCTATAAGTGTTTTTTCTTGGTTCAAGCAGACTCTGATCTCCAGTAGTTGTAGTGTACCAGTAGTTGTAGTTAAGAATTTAAAGAACTGTTGAACCTAGTGTACCTTATTTGCTATGTAATCTATAGGTTTTTTTCTTGTTTCTTCATATAAAGATATGAATTCATTTGTTTTTCTTAGAAGT
Organism: Megalonaias nervosa; assembly: GCA_016617855.1. Taxonomy (NCBI): domain Eukaryota; kingdom Metazoa; phylum Mollusca; class Bivalvia; order Unionida; family Unionidae; genus Megalonaias; species Megalonaias nervosa. Next base: position 30,321 of record JAECUM010007646.1, on the reverse strand, counting down.
AAAGTGTTGTTATTCTCCTAAGATTTGTTTTTTTATTTTCTGTTATAAAGTCTCAAGCCTATTGCGCAAATATTAGGAAGCCTTTGTCAGGAAATTACAACATTCTCATTAATCCTTTAAATGGCCATTGATAAATATGCCTAAAGTTCACTGGGCATCGGGGTCCTTGAAAAAATTGGATAAAGTCCTTGAATTTTGTCACACCAAAGGTGTATGAACCCTGCACCCTCCCTTTAGGGAGGTTGAGCACCCCATCAGCGAGTGATAGGTATTGCGGGGCTCTTCCTCCCTAATGGGAGACATTATGGAGGTAGAGCACCGAAATACATATCTCGCTTCTGGCAGCATGTTGCTTCCTTCTGTTCGGGAGGCAAAACATCACACCCATGATGCACACAGTGATAAATAAGTTGAGGACGAGGTCTTCCCCAGCTATCACTCATCGGCCTCTCTGTACAGGGTACAGGACAAGGACTGAGTTATCCCCTTTCTCCCCTTTTAACATCCCACTCTGTGCAGGATTTGCATTCTTTACATAGCACTCGGGGTAGGGACAGGGACTGCATCAGTATTCATGTTCCCAATTATACCTATGAACCCCTTCCAATTAAGAGACATGGTTGGTGATGCCCAGCCACTCTCTAACTCAGAGCATACTTGACTATGATGATGATGATTCAAGCACTCTCTCCTTCTTGCCTCCAGCGAGTTTTGTACAGAAGTCCACACTAAAGGTGTATAAACCCTGTGATATAAATGGCATTGAAACCTAGCTGTAATGTGCAACACAAATTAGATAATTTTATCTAAATGTCAAGATGATTGCATGAAATTTGCTGAGCTACAGATGTGGATATTGTTTGTGATGCTTAAGCTGAATGAACTATAGTGTAAGTTGGACATGTCCAACCAGACTGACTTTTTGTGTGATTGTAAAATGCCTAAATCATCCTTTGGATTTTCTGCTAAACCATAGGGATCTCATATTCTGACTTGATAAATAATTGTTTTAACTGAAATCAATACATGGATACTGACCTCATGCTATACATAAAATATATATTACAGTAGATGTAAAATAGCCTTTTGACATCTCTAAGCAGTAAATATATAATGTAACCTATACCAGGACCATGTAATTAGGGATGGGTTCCAGGGTGCCTCAGGCAAGGTTAGGAGTAGACCATTCTGTTTCATGGGTAAAGAGGGAGTCCCAACTAACAATTGTCATTTAGAAAATGGCACAGCAATTTAGAAACAAACGAACTAATTACTTCACAGAGTAAAATATATACTGATAACTATGGCTTTGTATTGCTACACAGCAAAAATGGATTAAGTAGTAAATTTGATTTTAACAGTAAAGCTTCTCTGCGCCTACAACCAAAAATTGTTGTTCTAAACACGTATCAGCTGGCCCATGTACATCTTCATGATACACAGTCTACATCTGCATCACTATTTTGACTGTCTGTCTGAGATAAGATGATTGGGGAATGCGGGGTAGTGGTGGGGTAATAGTGTACAGGATTGACTAGAACTGCTCCTGACAGAGTAAATGTCCCATAGCAGTTCATAAATATGTTGGAGCTCTGGTTAATTGATAAGTAAAGACTTTGTTGACTTGATATGACCCCTATTCTACACCATGTCTTCATCAACTTGCCATATTGCACATTTTCTTTTCAAGAGCACCTGAGTGACAGTGGTTTGAAATGGCAATATTTCGAACATAGTGACTATTCAGAATTATGACGTTATGATTACCTTTTCAGTTCGAGTTTGAATATCAGGTGATTTAGCTGTTTTTTAGTTGTTCCCTTACTAATTAAATGTTGCATATAGTTTTGTAACATTTCATCTTGTTCTGTTACATAATGCTGTCAGAGATGCTGCTTAACAAACAAATATTAATATTTGAATATCAGTATTGTATTTGGATATTCACAAAAAGGTATTGTTACGTATCGGCTCGTTTAAAGTAACATAAAGAAAAAAGCGAAGACAACAAGCTTTGTAAATTTAAAAAAAAATAATTAATTTCCCTAGAAAACATGGTGAAAAGGTAAAAATATGAAACAAGACTTACGATTTACGAAGAAGATCCAAAAATTTGTCTTAAAATTGTGAAAAACACATAAGTCCTGTAAATAAACAGTTCTAATTAAAGTAGTCTGAATCTCAATTCCGTTCCAAGATGGCGGATGATGACGTCAGACGAAGGTTTTACACAAGTGTCCAGAATTTTCACTGTGAATCACAATTTGTATCGTTCTGTTCCAATTTAGAATTAATTTCACCAAATGTCTTTGTCCAAAGCCAGTTGTGTAGTTCTCCAGGGAAAATAATTATTATTTAAAATGTAGATGAAGTGCAGCTATCATCAATAACAAAACACATGTCATTCTACAGTCGTTCTACAGACGTACGAACAAACAACTCTTTCCAGCACAAAAGAATACCTTCTTCTTAAGGTATTAGAAACTCTATAAGATGTTACAATGTGACTCTCTAAGATGTTAAAATTTGACTGTAGACTATTTCGCAGGTGCCTGAGTATTTAAAGCAAACTAATACGTCATTTCATGTACACGCACGAAGAAATCATGACGATTTCGAAATCTCGCCACCACAGTATAGAATGTCAACAAGTATTATTAGAAATGACCGTGGTCACAACCAATCATTTACATAGCTATTTCCGACTGTTTACTTAATACGACAAAACAGTCATGCAAAAATCATGCTTACGCGAGTCACATTTACATTCTAAATAAACACGATGTTTCTAACAAAATATCAGACTCTGCGAACATAATCATCATCATAATAATAATTATTTTTAATGATATAAAAATGAAATAAAAATGAACTAGAAAGAATTAGAAAGAATTCAAATTTTAACACGCATGTAATTTAACTACAGGGTCGTAACAGTATTCTGATTCAAATCTTTAGATATTTGTTTCAGCTCTAGTTACCAGGTGCCACATTTACATTACAAATGCATTGACATTTTGAAGGTGAGCTGAAGGCATGCTGTTCTCATGCATGAAAGAAAGAAGTGATTTTGAAATTATTGAAGCCCATTTAAATTAAGTTCAATTTAGTGATATTTGAGTCCATCTGAAATAAAACATTTTGTATGCAACAGCAGATATCACTTGTGTTGCCACTGGAAGCTACAGTGAAAGAATAAGGGCTGCACAATACAACACATTATCACATTTTACTACAAAAGTCAGCACAACTTCAAAATACAACATATGTGTCATTATTCAATACAACACATTATCACATTTTACTATAAAAGTCGGCACATCTTCAAAATACAACATGTGTGTCATTATTCAATAAATTACAAATGTGACCTTAAAGTAGCAGACAGTTCAAACTATTGACTACCAGATATTGCTTATTGTGAAAGGAGCTGTAAAAGATATCGGATGGTATAAAGTAATCCTAAGATAAATAAAATACTGTCTTTGTCACAATACTGACATCAATTTAATTGAATGCTTTCATGAAAATATTACATGAGATTCATAGGGTTCTTGCCAGAAGATTATCATGGTTATAAATAAGATCCGTTTTTCAACAGGATGCTGGAATTGTTGTTTTAACCAATGCGAGATTGATAATGGAGAACAACACCAACCTGAATTGCCCAGCCAGCACAAATAGAAGATGCAGACGCAGTACAGGTAACTCATTGGTTCTGATTTATTTGTGCTGCATTGGGAACATCATGAGTACTGTAGTTGTAATGTTGTAATTTTAGCTGTTACAGTGGCCCCCCTCTTATAAAATCGCTACTTCTGCATTAAAAGTGAAAAGGGGGCCTCATGAGGGGGACAAACTGGTTAAAATATATTATTTTGGTGTTGGACAAGGTGGCCTTATAGAATGAGTGGTCTCTTATTGAGGAGCCTCTTAATCCGGATCTACTTTATCATTGTGTAGGTGTGGGCCCAATATTGAAAATTTTTGAAGAATGCATACGCAGTATTTGGAATGAGTGGCATTTCTAAAATGCTAATTTGTGTTGAAGACTTTAAGTGTAACATATCAAAATTAAATTAAATGTTATGTTTTTATTACCTGATGAATATGTTTTCATTGAACCTAATTTGGTTAGCTTCATTGTCAAGTTGATACATATTTCTTATGTGCATTTGTGACATTGGCAGTAAAATCACTGAGTCATTGTCATACAAGTGGCTGAAATATTGTCGTGAGATCGGCATAAAAGGGACATGACTCCTATGGAAGCATTCAAAACTTGAGTAAGTGAAGCAGTTTTACATATCCTCGAGATATGTTCTGGATTCTTTCTATTTACAGAATTATCGTAGTCCTCTTGAAAGGTTTCCCTGATTGACTGCCACTTGCTCTTGGCCAGAATCCCTCTGCATCAGTGATTTTATGTTCAAAATTACCCCTTTTTGATGGCCAGTCCTTAAACAAGGCCAGTGACCATGATATTGGTGCCAAATATTTTAATATACCCCCCATAAATTAACATTCATTAGGTGTTGAAGGATGGAACTTTCACAAACAATTTTACATTTCTGAACTGAAAATGAAATTTTTTCCAATGTGCCAATAAAGTACTTGACTTTAAGCCATTAAAATGAGGCCAGCCATTAAAATGAGGCCAGCTGTTACCGGTAATCCAGTTATCCTTACTGCTGTGTGTTCCTCAGTTGTCTGGTTTTGTCACTTCGATAATTACTGGCTATTATTTCATCAGATTATTGTCACCATGACAAAATCTAACAGCTGAGAAACACATTAGTGATCAGCACAGGTCTGCTTGATGTTGGGTCATCTCAGAGTAAAAATGGTAATATAGCATTATCTTTCCTTACCATAACCAGTCAATAGGAGCGCCTTCTTAGACCTTAACGCAGGCCAAGAAAATATGTTATTTAGTATATGCATATGAATATGTAGATAACATGATCAGTTTACAGGCCATCTTTGTATTTTTAGCACTATTGGTCATAGAACAGTATATTGTCAGTTAGTGAAAAGTAAAGAGTTGCTTATCTTACAGTTCACTGCAATGATTTTTTTATATATAAAATCCAATAGCAGTTTTAGTTTCCATCACAAAGTCACTGTCTGGTGACCACTAATGAAATTCGTTGTGATTATGAATCTGCACACCTAATAGGTTCTCAATAGTTCTCTGGTTCATATATCCCCTTCGATAACTTTGTATTTTGCAAAGAATGGAGAAGGTCCTGTCTGTATCAGCATTAGAATGTGGTAATGACAGGACAACCATGCTCAGTATGCAAAGATGCTGTAACTTCAGTTTTCCTGTTAATGGGACTGTTGTCCAATAATCCAAGCTATGTTTACACCAGGAAGGAAGCTCCTGACTTAGACTTCAGATGTAATCCTGAGCATCATCATCAATGGCTTCTTTCAGATACAAGAATCTGTTGACAACTTTTCACTACTATAACTTTTTAAAAAAATGTTATTTAGATTTGAAGTAAAGAATGAAAAAATACATTATGAATTTGGTGTATTTATGCTTTTATGAGTAATTTATCCCAACTTTAATATTAAGTGTATATGTAATATATTTTTAACTGATAATGTGATATATTTTATCCAGGGCTTGATTATCTGAACTTAATTTAAGCACATGAGAACTTAAAATATTTATGAAATACAAAAGATGAATATGTTTGAAAGACTCCATGCAAACTCTTGACCTTTGCTACTTGCCTGCACACATTTTAACTCTGATATTCATGCATTGTTGACCTTGTTGTAATATTTTTGGGCCAGCAATTTCTTAGCATTATGAGAAGAGCACACTTTTCGTCATTTTGACATGTTTGACATGAATTGAAAAAGAGATGTAAGAGCGTCCTTCAATATTCTTCTTGAAACATCTTGAACAGTACAAAAACATTTTTAAAAAAATCAAAATACTTACCCTAGTATATCTGCCAAAATGTTTTTATGATCGGTATGTATACATGTATATTTATAGTACATATTAAGATATTTCATGTTCTTGCACGTTTTGTTGTACTTTATTGATAAAACGTCAGACTCCTGTGCATGGATTGAAGAACATCAACATTAAATGTTATATATAAGTGAGATTTCTTTCAAATGTGTGTCTTGTAGATGAGGATTTGGAGCCATGCTGTAAGGAAGGCAAGGACTATGCAACCAGTATTGGAGATATGACTGCATGTGTCCGTCGAGTCCTGGAAATGCACAGGGAGGACAGAAAGATCTCTGGTGCCTGTCTGAATGAGTTTCTGGAGTGCTGTCGAGGTAAAGAAAGAAAAGACAATGTCATTCTCCTAAATGTAGGACCACTTAATAGGTTTTCATTTACCAACCATTCACATCTGAAAGAATAACTTCTAATTTAAACTCAGATTATGCAATTATCATCACTTCTGTCAGATTCCAGTTTTCCAGTCAGCTAAAATTTTATATAGGCAAACTGCAACAGTTGAATACAGGTTATCTAGACCACTGAAATGCTTGTAATGTCTGATGGCAATCATTTTGTAAAACCATACTTAAGCTCTTGTATCATAAAAGCAGTTGAATATTGACCGGTCAAAAATCATTGTGTTAGCACCCTAATTCACCTGAGGGCTCTTCCAGTAAAACATGTATCCCCCTCCTAGGGATGACACTTTAAAATAACTTTTGTAGGAGGTTGAATTTCAAAGTATTTTTCTTCTGACTATGGAGGGTTGGTTAGGAAAATCACTCCTGGTGTGAGTTGTGTCAAAAAAAGGGGAAATTACATGTGGGGTTGTCGGAATGAAATATATATTTGGACTCACTCTCAGCAGTCTAACTCATGGCAAATCAACATACAGGGGCCATAAATGCTGCCAGGTTGCACAAGTATACCAAAGTTTCATGAATTTGAGCACTTGGAAAGCAGTGATTTTTTTTAGAACACCTGCAAATTAGTTCAAAGTCACTCATATAAAAATGTAATCTGTGCAGTCCATGCTTGTTGCAGCATGTTGCACATGCTGGTAAAGGTCTGACAGGGATTGTTTTAAGGTAGGCAACTGTTTACACATCTGGCATGGCACATCTGGATACTTTGGCTTGATATAAATGGTTGTTAAAACTAATTTTGATTGGTACATTGGGCCCTGGAACAGGCATTCTGTCATATTTTAACCCTACATTTAAGTAAGTTTTACAAATATGTGTTTAAAATAAGTGCCACGTAGTAAGCTAAAAATGGCTGAAACTGAACAATGAATTGTCTTCAGACAATGATTTCATTCAGTAAATAATGGCTGGTGATAGCTATGATGACAATTATTTTGAAGTATATCAGTCTATTTGACCTTGGGAAAGTGTTAGTGGAAATACCAATGTGTGATTTTCAGCCCCAAATTAACATTAAATATGAGTCCAATGTACATGATGGATGGACAAGCAGACAGCATGCCGGTCAACCACCTATACAGTGGTATTTCTACATTGAATGGAGAATACAGATCCTAAGTTAAAATACAGGCAATTCAAAAGTAGAGTGCAATTTTCCCTACCTTTCTGTAATAATAAAGCACTGAGGGATTTTGTGCTAATTTAAGATAAGAGTTGAGATAAACTTAATAAGAATATAAAAAGAAATTTGGCATCTCTGCAAAGAGCTTGAGGAGTCTGCAGTATCCTATGTTTGACAAAATGTCAATATTTGAAGCACAAAATTCATTTTGCAAGAAGAATCAATCTCCATCTTAACAATTCAATAAATGAAACATGCATGAGCAGGGATTTCCCTTCAACTCAAAATCTGCATTCCTAATTCAAGAGTCAGTTTAACAAGCCCCCTTCAGCATGGATTCAGATATATTTGATTCATTGTTTTATGGCACATCAAAAGATGAGGTGTTATATCATGCTGAGATTATTGGAATAAAAAGTGCCATGCCCAGAGAGACACCATGGCAGCCATCAAGTCCTGGTCTGGGGAAGGATTTGAACCTGCACCTTTCAGGTTTAGTAAGTTAGGCATGCTGACCTCTGAGCCACATTGGCTTGCTATAGGGAATTTGTTTTTACACATTTTGTATTGTCTCATAACTTAGACCATAACCTTTAAACTTTTTAGTTCAGAACTCTTCCTAAAGTTCAGAGTCAAAAATATTTGATATCTTGCAGAATTAAGTTCAGTCTGTTCCAATAAAACACATCCCCCAGGGCCAAATGGCCAACATGCCCTATCTATGAGGTGGAACCACCAGTATGACTGATGTCAAGGCAGAATTGCTGATGTCTGACTGACTGACATAACTGTTAAGGCAGAATTGCCGCTGTACTGAGGCAGAGTTGCCATAACTTGTTATGTCTGTAAGTCGAGTGGATTGCACCTAATAATAGAAATCCCTATTATTCATGGACATTAAATTAGTAGGTATTATGAGACTGAACCACGACATCTGCAGGTAATAAGCCACCAAGAGAATTTGTGATTTCACAGTATCAGAAACATGGCTAAAAAAGAACAAAAGATGATGATTATAATGAATGAATATAAATAAAAATATGCAGTGGATTATATGATCTATAAGAACTCAATATAGGTTACCTCCAGTCAGCTGTTATTCATATTGCTTCTGTTCCCAACTCAATATTAAAATTGCTTCTACCACCCACTAGCCCCATGCCAGAAATTATGTAAAATAATATTCTTCTTTAGGGGGCAATGTTTTGTGATTAAAAATGGTGGATCTTAATCTTTTTAAATTGCTGCTGTTGTGGGTTGGTTGAATTTGAAAGTGCCTTCACCCGGGGGGGGGGGTATATATTTTACTGCAACACCCCTTAGTATTTTGCAGGATTTCCCTTGACTGTATTTCTTGAATGAGTAATTTTTCAGTATGCAGGTTTACTTCAAATATCTGCCTATCTTTAGAAGCATGGACATATTGGATAGAAAGTTTGCATTTTATTTTATGAATCCAACCCACACCAACTAAAAAATATTTTTGACAGTGATTTTCCATAAAGTACTTAATTTCATTTTTTCACTTGTATCTGCATGCCTTCTTGTCTGTGCTTCAGTCATTGTATTTGATCTTGTACATATGTGTTTTATTATTGCTGTTATATCAGCTTTAAACCATTCTGGTGGCTTAAGTTGTTAGAGCGTCTGCCTCAGATGCAGGAGGTTGCGGGTTTGAACCCCAGCCGAGTCATGCCAAAAACTTATAAAAATATTATACTAGCAGCTGCCTCAGTTGGCACTCAGCATTTTGAGGTTAGTGTTAGGACTGGTTGACCTGGTGTCAGGATAATGTGACTGGGTGGGACATGATGCTATATGTCTGCGGCATGATGTTCCAGTGCTAGACATCACTATAAACTGCTACACTGCAGATATTGTAGCTATATGACAGGAAAATTGTTAGAGCTATGTTAAAAATCAAAACACACACACACAAACACACACACACAGCTCTATACAAAACATAATTGAATTGTAATATTTATTTTAGCAAAATATTGCTTTATCCTTGAAGAGATCTTGAATTTTGTTGAAAAAATCCTTGAACTTTGTCAAAAACTTTTCAGAGGGAATTAAAAAATGTTAAAATTGATTAAGGTGTATCATTTTTTAAAATTCAGAGATTTTATTTATATCTTTTCTCAAAAATAATGTAAAAACATGATAAAGAAATAAAATGGTTAAAATTTGTAATTCCTAGATGGATCTGAAAGCAAATTAAACTCAAAGATATCCAAGCTATTATTAGTTATATGCTTTGTTATACTTTCTGTATATTTATTCACTGAGAATAATAATATAAAGTTCAATTTTGTAAGGAAAAATAATCCATAGAAGTTTTGGAATGTCCTTGCAAAGTCCTATTTCTTTGTTATATTTCTGTATTGTGTTGAGGGACCACAGAAGATTACTCCATATTAACTCATTACATGTTTGATAATAATAATTAATAATGATGATAATGATAATATCACTAATAATAATAATAATAATGACTGATAATATCAATAATGTTTATAAATTATTATTATCATTATTTAGTGTTTGGAGCTAGATTGTTAGAATCTAGGCCTTGTTCCTGTAATGTGGATGTTGTGTCTGTTTATGTTACCATGTTGATGATTTGATTGCATGGAGTCCCTGGGATTCCTTTTTTGTTACATGATTGTGTGTATTTCATATTTTCCAGAGATATTCCCTGAGGGACGTTCAAGTGATGCAGATAAGATGGTGCTTGATTTTGGTGAGGCAATGAAAGAATTCAGTAAACAACCGTTGCTCAGATGGAAATTTGAAGAATCATGGTTGTTTGAAGAATTTAACATTCAGTGAGTGAAGGGAATTTTTTGGGATGAGATTTTTATCCACTAACCGAAACCTTTATAAATGCTTTCAATAAATTGCATGTCAAGTACTTTGGAGTGATTTCACTTATGGTACTGTCATACAAGTATTCAGCTGAACATTTAGGAATAATTACCTTTTCCAGACAATCTACACAATTGTTTCCCTTATTAGAGCCCCATATAGAAAAGCAGGAGGTTGATAGTAATCAACTCATTACGGTGCCACAGAGAAATACAGGAGCCCTAAGTACCTGTAGTCCCCTTATTAGTGTCCCACATAGAAATGCAGGAGCCCTAATATTATCATCTTATTAGGGCCCCACAGAGAAATGCAGGAGCCCTAAAGCATAGGTGTCAACTTGTACGCTTTACCTGTAATTTGTGCGGTTTTTTTTTTTTATTTTTGTCAGTGTACGGCTGTACAACCATTTTGTAGGGTTTTTTTTGGACAAATTTTTTTTTGGTTTTATATTTTTTTTCTGTTTTGTGTGCATCTGGGACTCTGGACATAATTTTTTTTTAGAACAAGAATTCAACAAGATCAGGGTGGCCCGAAACAACCAATCAAATCATACTCAAAGCCGCACTTTTCCTTTGATAATGAAATGAGTTCATGGTTCAACTTCTGTGTGTGAAGATCTTGTCATTTATTGCTCTGAAATTTGACACTCGCTTGGATTTCTAATATTGACTAACTACCTGTGTAGTAAGTATGTTTTCTTATTTTTTATACATTATTATTTTATTATTTATACTTATACTTATTACTATCAAATACATAAAGTTTACATCAATTTTCATACTTTACATAGTGTGGCAGTCATGTTGGTGTAACCATAATTCGTCCGACTTTTCTGTGTGGAGATAAAGTCAGTTTATAAAACTTTAAACAATATACTAATTAAAAATAAATAGTCTGCTGAATTTAGCACCGGCATTTTATCGTGCTGTCATAGTTTTGAATTAAGTTTGTCCAGAAAATATTGCCTGTCAGTCAGATTGCTCAATAGCATGCATGCCATGACAAGAAGGCTGCACCCCTCAGTATGTTTGGTGTTGTGGAACATTTTAAAATGATTCTCAAGTCAACAATCAAAGGACCATAGGTGCTTCTGTTTGATGAAAGCTTAAACCACAAGTTGCAGCAAACGCAACCAGATCTTCACGTGAAGTTCTGGCACGTAGAAACAGACAACATAGAAACCAGGTATGTCACAAGCCAACTTCTACGACATGCCAAGGCCACTGACCTCATGCAGGCTATGATGAATGCTGTTTCCGATGCTGGCGTAGCACTCCATGACATGGTTCAAATTGGCATGGATGGCCCTAGTGTGAACTGGAAGCTACACAAAGATCTTGGTGCCCATCTACAGTAGGATTATGGAACCAGGCTCATTAACATTGGTTTGTGTGGCTTCCATGTAGTCCACAATAGTTTTAAAAGAGGAATGTCTGCAGTGGGCCTGAAGGTATCCAGTTTCCTCTTGTCAGCCTACCATCTCTTTAAAGATGCCCCAGCAAGGCTGGAAGACTATGTCAGGTCTTCTGGAGGACAGAGGCTACTGAAGTTTGTCACCCATCGTTGGCTAGAGAATGTTCCAGTTTGTGAGAGGGCAATAAAGATCTTCCCAAACATAGTCAAGTATGTGGAGGCAGTTGAGATAAAAACAGTGACAAGACCTGACAACAGGTCATACAACACCATAGTGGATTGCGTGAGGCAGGACCCATGCTTTTTGGCCAAGCTCCATTTCTTCCAGTGCATTGCCATGCAGCTGCAGTCCTTCTTGCCCAGTTTCAGACTGATCGTCCTATGCTACCATTTGTCGCATGGGCAATGTACTAGATGGTGAGAGGACTGATGAGCCGCTTCATAAAGAAAAGTGTTTTTGATTGTTCAGATGAAAAAATGGTAAAGATTAACATCACAGACACCTCCCGCCAAGTGGACTACAATCAGATGGACATTGGGTATGTCACAGAAAAATTGAAGGAGGGCACAGCAGGACTGAAGCTAAGTGAGAGAAGATGGAGTTCCAGATGGAGTGTAAGGCGTGACTCATGGAAGTTGTCAAAACCATCCTGGAGAAAAGTCCAGTCTCCTGTTTGACTGTGAAGAACTTGTGCCATTCTCCCACATTGATGGCAGCAGGCCTTTCTCCCGCATTGATGGCAGCCGGCAAGACGAAGTGCTGGGATAAGTTCCATAGGCTTCTTTCATACCTAGTCAGCTACCAAAGGCTGAATGAGGACTTGTGTGATACTGTCCTTAAGCAGTTTCAAATACTGCTTGACTGCAACCCAACAGAAAGGTTGTTGGCATTCCATCCATCGGAGGACCGGGTGGATGAACTTTTCATGAGTTCAGTTGAAGGAAGTGCTGATGCATACAGTGACCTCAAGCCAGTTCTGCAGACCTTGCTTGTGCTATCACATGGCCAGGCCACTGTAGAAGAGGTTTTAGCATCAACAAGGAGATAGAGGTTGAGAACATGAAGGAAATAACCCTGATCTCCAAGAGAATTATATATGAGCATGTCAGTAGAGTAGGAGGCCTGGCAAATGTACAAATTTAAAAGGAACTTCTGATGACCTGCATATTGGCTAGGCAAAGATACATACAGAACCTTGAGGATGAGCATTTGAAGGCAAAATCAGCAACACAGACAGCTAAAAGAAAACAAACCCTTGAAGCTCTGGAGAAGTTGAAGAAAAAGAAGTAAAGGATTGAGGACAGCATCCAGCATGCAGGGGTCACGCTACCAGGCGAAGTGGGCGATTAAGTCGCCTAAAAAATGTAAACTTCGCCTTCTTCTGTTAGGAAAGCGAAAACGACTTCGCTCTACGATTTTTTTAGAGGTACATTGACAAATTAAACCTTTTGAGATGCCCCTTCGCCTTCGACAAGTTTATTCTAGTATTGTGTTGTAGAGAAAGGTATTCTTCAAGCCATCAGTAGCTAGGCCTAGTTTTGATATCAATTACTTTGACAAACTACCTCTTGCACAATCACAGGCATGTGTTTTGATAGCTGATTGACCATTAGCCATTTCCCGAGTTGGCAACAGAGACCCCTAGGTCTATCACTGCCCGATTTACACATGTTATCCTTCGATGACAAAAATATACAAACTTGTGTTTCGAAACTTTAACAATAGTATGTATATAGCAATTTGTGTTTTAAGAATAAAATCGGTGATCAGGATATTTTAACTGCCTCTTGTACACTATTTCGTCATAAAATTAGTTTGAAACTGTAAGTGTACCAGTAACTGGGAAAAAAATGGCGGACATCGCGATGTCTGGGAAGTACCAGTTTATTTGATTGTCTGTTTTTGTAAATCATCACGCAAATATATACAGAAAAAATATACAATTCATAGAAAGCAAAGCCTAGATATTATGTTATTTAAGATTTAACTTTAAAATGCAATTATATAGGTCATAAACATATGAGACAATGCTATGTTGTGGAATTCGCGAGAAGCGTTGTAAGGTCAAAGTCGTTTTCTGACGTGACTCGTATTTGTGAAATACAGGAAAAAGCTGCGAAACAGATAATATTTAATCAATGCCTAAAATTAATACAAGGACATAGACAAATAAATAAACCATAAATTTACAATCCTATCATGGACTGTTGTAATGAAGCAAATAAATAAACCATAAATTTACAATCCTATCATGGACTGTTGTAATGAAGCTGTATAAAGTGAGTGATGAAAACCCTCCTTCTAAAAATAGATGCACTCACGTCTGTGTTGATTTGGTTGGAAAGAGGGTTTAGTTCATATACCGACGATAAATGAGCATGTCTGTAATTTTATACATTTTAGTGTGTTATATATGAATAGTTAACGGTAATGTTTTATCCACAACAAAAAAATAAGGACACTTGTGCATTTGCCCTCATGTACATGGTACAGGGGTTGTCAAACGCATTTAGAAATTTTTGAAAGTGGCATTATTGTGGACTTTTTAAAAGTATTTTTAAAAAAAATAAATACAAAAATATAAAAAACTGATTAAGGGTAGTTGATTAAGCATTTTTACCAACTTTCAATTACAATAACGTAACCTAGTTACTCAGTTAAATTTTGTTGCAATGCAGTTTCTATTATTTTCTAATTTTAGAGTCATATGGTCAAAATAACTAAGAAAATTTTCTACTAGAAAATAAAGTATTGCTTAAATCCAGTGTTAAATGCAAATATGAATTGAAATAAGATAACACACATTATATATATATATTGCATTTCTTGCTTCGCGTCCACTTCTCCCTGTTGAGCTCTCACTTCTCCCTGTTCTGCCCAAAAGGAGAAGTCCCTTTTCCCTAAAATTCATGTCTAGTTTGACCCCTGAGCATGTCGAGAAAACCTTGGACAAATTACATGCAAAAGGCAGAAGCTACAGGAAAAATCTCTTTTGTTACGCAAGTCAATGCATTGGAGAAAGAGAAACGCCACAAGCAGTCTGAAATGGAAACTGTCAGAAAGGAAATTAATGACCATGTTAAAGAACTTAGTGCTTAAAAGTCAGTGGTTGTAGTGTGGTCATGTGTGCAAATTATATATTTGAGTGTAGAGTTTAAAGAAAAGATTGTGACTATTCTACTTTGTCTACTTTTTATCCTTCCATTGTATTTTGTTCTTCATATGATGATTTGTGACTGTTGTACAAGGAGACTCTGATCTCCAGTAGTTGTTGTGTAACAGTAGTTGGAGTTAAGAATTTAAAGAACTGATGAACCTAGTGTACCTTATTTGCTATGTAATCTATAGGTTTTTTTCTGGGTTCTTCATATAAAGATATGAATTCATTTGTTTTTCTTAGGAGTAAAGTGTTGTTATTCTCCTAAGATGTTTTTTTATTCTCTGTTATAAAGTCTCAAACCTATTGCGCAAATATTAGGAAGCCTTTGTCAGGAAATTACAACATTCTCACTAATCCTTTAAATGGCCATTGATAAATATGCCTAAAGTTCACTGGGCATCGGGGTCCTTGAAAAAATTGGATAAAGTCCTTGAATTTTGTCACACCAAAGGTGTATGAACCTTGCACCCTCCCTTTATGGAGGTTGAGCACCCCATCAGCGAGTGATAGGTATTGCGGGGCTCTTCCTCCCTAATGGGAGACATCAGGGAGGTAGAGCACCGAAATACATATCTCGCTTCTGGCAGCATGTTGCTTCCTTCTGTTCGGGAGGCAAAACATCACACCCATGATGCACACAGTGATAAATAAGTTGAGGACGAGGTCTTCCCCATCTATCACTCATCGGCCTCTCTGTACAGGGTACAGGACAAGGACTGAGTTATCCCCTTTCTCCCCTTTTAACATCCCACTCTGTGCAGGATTTGCATTCTTTACATAGCACTCGGGGTAGGGACAGGGACCGCATCAGTATTCCTCTGTTCCCAATTATACCTATGAACCCCTTCCAATTAAGAGACATGGTTGGTGATGCCCAGCCACTCTCCAACTCAGAGCATACTTGACTATGATGATGACGATTCAATGACTCTCTCCTTCTTGCCTCCAGCGAGTTTTGTACAGAAGCTGTGGCAATGACACCTTCTCTCAGGCCCACTCTTCATCATCACAGATTAATGAAGAAGAGGTCTAGCCCATTGATTATGTGGTAAACAAGGTTTACCGTCTGTTACCTCCAGACTTGTGCCCCCAACCACCAGGCACACTGTCCATAAGGATCTTTTCCTTTTTTGGAAAGATCTATGGGGTACCAACACATTACAACAAGACCTCTTACTTCTCCCATTCATCCAGGAAATATATTGGAGGTACTCACAAGGCCAATGTAGGTCAGTAAAGTGGAGGATGGTCTGTTCCTCCCTCAATGTTGAGACCCCCTATTTCTTTTTTTTCAGTTACTGGGTACATTCCTCGAAGTGGGCTATCAACCTTCTTCTTTGGACACCAATGCAGCCAAAGTGGATATTTTTATGGGAGCTCGGGCATGACTTCCTATCAAAATAATTGATGCCATGGAACAGAAAACCAATTCCTTGTAACCATAGTTTTGCATGCTGAGCTATTCTCAGTTTCTTCCTTTACTATGCTGAGAGAGGCCGCATTATTATGTGTCCAGGATACTGTAGCCAGACATCTCAGCATGGGCTCTGTTGCCATGGTGTTATAATCGGACTTTCTGCACTTCTGCCATGACGCTGCATTGGACTCATCAAATATCTTGTTTAACCACAGTAAAGACCTTCTAACAGCTGCTCCTCCAGAAGCCAAGACCCTATTGGGGCACCATTCCTACTCTGGCTTCTCCAGCCTTGCTGGATCACCAACATTGATCTTTCCCTCAACTCCCAGTCTATCACAATCGACCAGGATACAAGATCAGGCAAATCGCCCACAGGGACCATCTGCAAATTTTCAAGTAGCTAGAAGCCCAGTTCAATCCCCAGCTCCTGCTAGACCATTTCCTTATCAAGTCCATGGTACCCAGGTCACTGCAGATGCGTGAGAAAGTTCTCTGACCCTCTGTATTTTCCTACCCACAGGAAAGCGGTGGGAGGGACAGCTCCAGCAAATTAACCCCTCTCCTGTAATGCATCCCCTTCATGCACATCCATGTAGATGCTCGTCCAGGCCTTTTAGGGGCTTGATCAAGCATTACGGACAGTGGATGGGTCCTGTTCATTATAAACAAGGGTTATTGTCTTCAGTTTCTGGAACAACCGCCACTATCAAGGACCCCATTTTCTATCCCCAGTCCGCTCTAGTGGAATTGAGGGAAGAGTTGAATACCCATTTGCAGAAAGGGCAGTCAAGAAGGTCTTAAACAATCAGTCTCCCTTCATCTACTCCTGAATCTTCCTGGCCACATAGACAAATGGGATAATTTGAACCTTAATCTTCCTTTCATCACTTATCCAGTTTCTGTCTGAGGAAACCTTCTAGATGGAGAAAACCTCTCAATCCAGAATGCTCTTCATCCATCTGATTGGGCCATCTCCATCAACTTTCAGGATGCCTTTTTGCACATCCACTTCTTTCCTCCTCACCGCAAATATCACAGTTTTAGCTTAGACCACGACGTTTTTCAATTTTAGGTTCTGCTGTTTGGAATCTTGTTCACGCCAAGAGTCTTCGCCCACATTATGGGAGTGGTAGCGGCCTATCTCCGAATACAGGGAACATCGATTCTCCTGTATTTCGACGACTGGCTGATCAACAGTGTTTAAGTTCAGTCCCTTCATCAGGATTTGTTCTGTTTTTGGTCCACCTTAACTCAGTTTGGTCTCTTACCCAACCTCAAAGTTGGAACTTGTTCCATCACAAGTCTCTGTTTATATGGAGATGAACTTCCTCACAACTAAAACTTGGTCTGGGTTCCTCTGGATCAGTTAGATTGGATCCTGGCTTTCTTAGAGACACTACAACCAAACTTTGTTGTCTGTTCATATTTCTTTACCTACTCAAGACCTTGAATGCCACATGCATCCTCTACATTTCCTTCTTGCAAGTTGGAAGCCTCACAAAGATTCTCTATCAACCTCAATTTTTCACCACCATTTGCTTGGTGGATGAATCAGGACAGATTCCTGATGGGAGTTTGTAATATTCTGGGCTAGATAATGTGTTAGCAGACAGTCTATCTAGAACAGACCAAGCCTTTCTCACAAAACGGTCTCTTCACCACTCAGTAACAGAGTCCCTTTCTTCCCTCCGGGGAAGACCTATAGTGGACCTGTTTACTACCAAGCTCAACAACAAACTTCCCTTTTATGTCTGTCCTGGATCAGAGAGCACAGGCAGTTGATACATTCAGCTTCCAGTGGGATGACATTAACCTTCCCACTTTCTGACTGCTACCACAAGTTCTGCAATGAGTCTGAACTTCTCTGCTCAGATTCTTCTTACTGCCCCATTGTAATCCCAGTGATCATGGTCATCAGCCTCATCGACCTGTCGATCGATCAACCCAGGTCTTTACCTCACAGGAGTGAACTCTGTCATTGCACCGAGGATCCCTCCTCCACAACAGCCCACACATTCTCTGCCTTCTTGCCTGGCTCATCTCTAACGTTCTCTTTTCCAGAACAGGTTTTTCGGTCGAGTTGCCAGTTGCATCATTCAGACCAAGAAAGCTTCTACTTCAAAGGTCTGTGATGCTTGGTGGAGAATCTTCAGTGTTTGGTCCAGTAGGAACACTTTGATCCTCTCGGTTCTTCTTAGTTTCATTGCTGATTTCTTTTTGTTCCTTTTTAAGACCAAAAGGTGTTCAGTATCCACTCTAAAGGGCTATCGAGCTTCCATTACCTTGATGCTCATGTCTAGTGTTTTGGGTTCCAGAGACTTGTCTTGGGCTTTCTTGCATTCAGATGGAATCTTGTTTCTTATGGTCATTTATCAATCCCCGTGTGAACCATTGAGTGAAGCTTCCTTTCAAAACCTCACACTCTACTGTGCTCCTACTCGATCTAGCTTCTGCCAGACAAGTGAGATTCATACCTTGTCTATTGACACCGTTTGTCTCTGGTTTCTAGTGGGTTGTGCATGGCAACAGTGGGTTGCACCCTTCTCTTAGGGAGGTAGAAAAGTATGACAGCAGGTTGCACCCTCCCATTAAGGAGGTGGAGTACTGCAACCACAGGTAGCGCCCTCCTATTAGGGAGTTTGATCACCACAACAGCAGTTTACCCCTCTCATTAGGAGTTAGAGCACTGCAACACATCTCATATTTGTGTTTCTCTCTGGAGCCAATTATTATTATTTTTTTTGGGGGGGGGGGTAAAACAAATTTTAATTATGCAGTTCTTACCTGTGGCTGTTGCCGAATGCCCTCCTCCCACCCGGATCTAATGTCTTGCATAATTGTCGTCGGTGAAAACATGACATAATATCATGACATAATATCTACCTTTTGCATATAACCATATGACATAGAGTGGCGTGCATAAAAAAAATAGTTGAGTGCAAAGGGTCTTTCTGACTTTTTCTCCACTCTGTGGGAGGATGGTTAGCTGTGCAATAGCGGCAGGTACATATTGCATAATTAAAATTAGTTTTACCCCACCCCAAAAAAACTACATTTCTATGTTTCCAATTTAACCCTTTAGCTACTACAGCTGTTGTGCAGTTTCACTACTGCTGAGTGCTATCATATCAGTTACTGAGACTACTGAGGCTGGTTGCTAGGCTGAATACTAGAGCATCATCATGACGGGCCGCACGATTCACCCAAAACCACCCAAAACCTGCCCAAAACCACCAAAACCACCAAAACCACCCAAAACCTGCCCAAAACCACCCAAAACCTGCCCAGATCCACCACAAGCATTATGTAAATCAAATGAAAGATACCCAAAACCGCAAGAAAACAGTGGAAAGAGTACTATCTTGTTGAAACAGACGATAAATTATGCCGCATTTAGTATTTACATCGGATGGAAATGACAAAAGGGAGACAAATGTTACTGGATTGATCCCCTATGCTGGTTATGAAGTCAAAGGCGGACCCAGTCAATACGTTCCAGGTATAAACGGCCTCATTGTGAAGTAAATAACTGACCATCAGTGTGCCATATATATTAACGTGGATGACAACAATAACGTGCATGATATTATAAATATTTTTACATATATTTGTTATTGTCTTTGTTAAGAATTTGTTGTCGCAAAGGCCTATAGCAGTATATTATATTTCTTCTTGACGTTTTAAATACAAAAAAATAATAAAAAAATTAAATCATGTAAAAGTACTGATTTTTTTATTTCTATAATGAAGTGAAAATTACTGCTGATCCATGATTTTCTTTATACTTCATGTCACTGCATTTAAGAATATCATCGTCATTGCTTGAAATTTAATGATAATGATAAAGCAGTCTTCTGCGCATGTGAATCATTTGTGCGATCAGATGCGAGGATCTATAAATGCATACATATAAATGTTAGGAAAAAAATTGTCTTCAAAACACAAAATTTTTTGTGCGAACCAAACTATTTGAGTACATGTTGTCACAAAGCGGCGGTCCACGGAAGTTATAGATGGCGGTAAAAATCAAATTAGTGAGTAGATAAAAAGTAGTGTGTTCTGTATATTCTGTAATTGATTATATATATATATATATATATATATATACACACACACACACAAACTATTATTCTAGTACACCCTTTGACAAAGCGGCGGTCCATGGAAGTAACAGAAGGCGGTAAAAATCAAATAAGTCGGTAAATAAAAGGTAGGATGTTCTAACATTAATGAGAATGATGCGATTATTTTGCAATTGATTTAAATGGTATATATAAAGTTCGCAATAGCAATTTGTGTCATTTCAGAATATATGCTACAACGAGTATACTTTGCTACATCAAATATATTTGTTTATTTTAATTCAATTGTGCAAAATGGGTCCAAAGCGCGCCAGGAAATATCCTTGTGGCAGTTGTAGTGCAACTTCTGCATCTGAATGTGTTTGCTGTGTTACGTGTGGAAATTGGTACCATAGACAGTGTCAGTCCATGAGTGAAGAAGAACTAAGACAATGGGGAAAACTGGATTTGGATTATGTGTGTCTCTCCTGTCGTTCTATGAATGAATCAAGGTTTGACTTAAGTCCGCTGTGTCTTCATTGGGAGTCAGACGAAAACACATATTACAAGTTCTTTTCGCATATTCGCGAAAAAATTGGAGATGATAAGTTTATATTTGGTACGGACGATGAAAAAGCTCTCACAAATGCTCTAAGATACAATTTTTGTAATGCAGAATTTTAATATTGCACTAAGCATATTAATGACAACATTCGGTGCTCTTTGCATAAACATGGATGTGACGATCTTGTCACAAAATCAATATTTCGTATGCTTTTCAGTGAAGACAGTGGCGGTAGTATAAGTTTTTTTTATCCAGCTGTAATGTCCTTTATAAAATAATAAATTTATTGCATTTTGTGTAGCAGTCGCTGAAATATATCTTGGGTAAACATTTTCTTTTTCATCTAATCCGAAAACATTTATTGAAATATCGTTTTGTTTTTCAAACTTTTGTATCTGATTCTCTGCCACTGGAAAAGTTATTCCGTTAAAATTTAGCTCATCTTTGTACGGCAAATATTTTTCAACTCGATCACAGTTACAACTTTGAGGATGTCTAGCAGATAAAATTGCCCAACGATAACATTTGTTATCATAGTTTTTGACATTTATGCAGCATTTTTTGTTTTTAATTTTTTGAGGGAGATCAACATAAGAACTACCGCGGAGTACGTTATATTTCATTGTGTGAAATAAAACTTCTTTTATCATTTCAAATTTCCAACCTGATCCTGATGTAGTAAATTCCTCCAATTTTTTATTTATTTCCCGATGTATTTCATCAGAGACTGAGGAAATATTTGTTCCAACTAATATTTTTCGTGATTTAGCCTTTAAATATGGTTCGGCAATTTCGTTGTCGAAATATACATTATCAAAGATGAAATAAATTTGTGGAGTTAAAATTTGCTAAAATGTTTTGCTTATCTAATTTATAACTGTTATCATATCCAGAAAATGCAGTAGCAATTTTTTCTGCTTTTATAAGGCTCTTCTTAGCAATATCTCGTAATTTTAACATTATATTTATGTAATATTTTATATATTTAACTGGCTTATTAAAATTTTTCAATTAGAGATATAAAATGCTATATAAAATAATGACAGAAATTTTAAAATACATCCGACTAACTGCAGAAGAACAAATGCAGTATCATGTTCATCCAATCTATAATCATTATGCCGTGAATGCATTTGGATCTGTTATCCATATGAAATATGAAAAACCGTTTGGTATACCAACGCCAGCTGGAATCAAAATTTCAGTAAAAGGTGATAATGCGGAACATGTTGAAATGTTCAGGAAAGATTTTATTTATACTTTGTTCTGCGGTGAAATTGCAGACGGACAACGAGTTTATCGTGTAAATAACTCGATTAGCGATGACAGTATCGAAAACCTCTCTTTGCAAGATGAATTTCAACCGCATCCCGTGTTTGATTTGTATGAGGCCTCTGACAAAGGAATTATACGAAATAGAAAAACAAAAATAGTATTAGGAAATTTGCATAACACTGATTATTTACGTGTAACAGTTTGTGGAACTAAAACTGATCGAGTTGGTTATTACTGTTACCGCGTCATTTATGAAACATTCAACGGCGCTATTCTAAATGATTTGGTTAATGGTCATATTAACAAAATTAAAACAGATAATAGAATAGAAGTTAGAATTAAGTTTATATGTTGTGCAGTCCTTATATATAATGCTGTAAATATGCTTGCTGTAAATATGCAACTATAATTATGTGTTGTGCCGTCTATAAAAACATTCCTCGCTGAGGAATATTATTTTTATTTTTATTATTTATAGTAGTAGAAGGAAAATGAGTTGTTTCTATCTCAGAGACCCCCTTTCCCTAACAAATATATTTTATTATCTTATTTTGTCACCTTATTTTGAGCTAAGAAAGAAATATCATTGTCAAATAAAACATCAACCATATTGTCGATGAATAACATTGGATCAGTTGTCCAACCCGCTATTCGCTCATCGCCTTCGTCAGCAAACAGCCATACTGATCCGTACTTGATTGATAAATGATAACCAACTTTTTAAATACAATTGCTTATTATGTTGGGTTGTATGCCAGTATATCTCGAAGCTGATTTAATGGAATTGAATCTTTTAAAAAATCTGTTTGTTAGATTAAATCCAACACTTTTTATTGGCGATTTATAACAATCCATTATTTATATAATATTTTATTGTTTAATATGACAAAATAAGTCTAGAGGATCTGGATCAAAAAATTTGGTCCAGGAACCTCTTCTGAGCTAGAATCCTCATCTGAGATAGGAACATCATGTCCTTCTACTACTGTGGCCTAATATTCAGTCAAGATGACGCTGAGTTTGCAAAACGAGAAGACGATCTGGCAATGTATTTAAAAAAATACCCAATTTCGCACAGTACTTCAATAAGTTCATAAGTCAAAAAATTAAAATTTTTGTGTACAAACCATTAAAAAACAAAACTATCACGAGTCTTTGGACCAACAACAACTCGGAATCTATCAACAATAAACTTAATCAGTTTGCTGATAGGGAACAACACAAGATACCCGAATTAATTAACAGGTTATATAGTGTAACTCAAGCTCAGTTTATAGATTTGCGTCGCGCACTATATGGCTCTGGCAGTTATAATTTATTTGGCTCTTCTTCTTTATATGTAATTGATGAAACCATTTGGCGCACAAAAACATCAGCAGAAAAGAGAAGACTCTTTACAAATTTTTTACAAAGCAACTAAATTCCAATACTTCGAAGTACATACATTCATCCAATGGAAAATTCCAATGCATCCGGCCGAAAATAGATGCGGGAAGCAAACCTGGGCAAAGAAAGCGTTCAAAGGCGGAACGAACATCGCAAAAGAAATGGTGATAATAGCGAGCATTGACCTAGGCTGTGCAAATTGAACTAGAAATACACTTGCCTAATGTCGATGAATGGCTACGCATTTCCATTGCTCCAGTTTTTGATCTGGTTTTATATAAAAATTCATTGCAATGTTTATAATAGTAGAATTTTAGGAAGTTTTAGTTACCTACTACACAGGTTGCAAGCATTACTTGTTTTATGTTGATTGCATTAATGCTTTGCTTTAAAGCATGCAAAATACAATTGAGTTGAACTTCATCATTTCAATGTTGATACACTTCATGTTTTAAAACTGTGCTTGATAAAACTTTGAACAATAATCTTTGTACATATTTATAATTTTTTAATTAGCGGCGAGGCATGCCATATTTGCTAGAAATCTGAAACCGATAATACAGAAATTATGTGGTACTTTCAGTTGTTCGTTGTTTTGTAATGTTGTGTTAATCTCATTTGACAGTTATGGCATTGATGGGCAATTATTTACTTCAGATAATTCTAAAAAGAATTTAAATAAAATGCAATAAAGAAATACAATCTATCGCTAAAGCCCGTAGCGACAACCAATTGCTAATAAGGACAAGAACATTTACAGTGTGGTGTATATATTATTGTTTTTATTCTCGTTGGTATGAATGTCACTTGTGGTCCATTATTTACTTCAAAATGTGGCCGTTTTTACTTATTGACTGGGTCTTTTTGATAACCAGCACTGGCGATGAATATAGCAACATTTGTCTCCCTTGTTTCAATGTTTACAACCTATATAAAAAATAAATGCAGCCTATTTTGTCGTCTGTTTGTACAAAATAATACTCTTTCCAAGGTTTTCTTGTGGTTTTGACTATGCTTCGTTTAATTTACTTCATGTTTGTGATGGATTTGGGCAGGTTTTGGGTGGTTTGGGGCAGGTTTTGGGCAGGTTTTGGGTGGTTTGGGGTGACTCGTGCGGCCGCATCATGACTGATTACAGAAACTGACAATAAAAACATGGTTACATTTATATTCATTATTTCATTAGTTTTTGCTGGATTTCAATGAAATAAAAAACAGCTTACCTTGTATAGTGTCTGTTATTCATATGTTTCCACTTTATATACTCCTACATTCCAAATCTCAGTCATGTAAACTGTTTTGAATCCCACAAAATAAATCCAATATTTACATATGCACATATAAAAACATGAATGAAATCCACACTCTGATTACAAAGCTGAGAGTGGTACCTCTCAAAACAGTCATTATCCACACGGAAAAGTACTTAGCATTGTTTGCATCCTATGAAAACTTCATGTCTCCTCCCTTCCCTTACACACATCTTGCATTTCAGGTCTTGCTTTTGGCCCCCCATTTTCTTGGCATAATCGTTTGTTTCTTTCACAATCCTTTCCACCAGACATTCAGGAAAAAGCTTGAGGTAAAATCTTTCTCATTGCTTAGTGGTCCGAGTTCGATTGTTGAACCAACATGAGAATCAAAATCATTGATCTCGAACACAGCGAGGTCATCACTCCACTGTGCAAGTGAGACTATGTCCTCCTCATCATCCGATTCAAAATCACTTACATCTGGTGTTGAAATGGGACTAACATCAATATCTGATTCATTTTCTAAGAATGATCCATTAAACTCTTCGATATCGCTTGCAATGAACCCTTCAAAGTCGCTCATATCTGAATCGGAATCCATCTTTGTTTATCTCAACTACACGTGTTTTGTAAATTAGGAAAGCCCTTCCAGTGTGTCTAAATTTAACCTCTCAGCTTTCAAACTTGTATCAAAATGTTGAGTAAACTGTCCTCTCATTGGTTATGATAATCAAAAATATGTAAACTTCTGTACTTTCAACCAATCATCGTTTAGTTAACATAGTGGTCACGTCTGCATAGATGCGACACTGGGGTTTTAAGTACTGTTGAACTATACGCACATAAGCGACACTGTGGTAGTAAACGAGGCTTATCGACACTGCATATATGCATCAGTGGGGTTCAGGAGCTATTTACAGGTGACGCTTAGATGCGGCAGTTGTAGCTAAAGGATTGAATGAAGATCTAATATTGTACTTAGTGCCAGAATAGAAAATGTCAACTTTGTCTCTTTAATTGGATATAGTTTTTAAAAATTTTATTATAATGAGAGAGATAAGATCAATGAAAAGATCCCTTTTTGCTACTTTTAAACTAATCTTGATTTTCAGTTTTAAGGTATTAAAATCGGTACATGAAATAGATTAGTACCAATGGGTATATCCACATGTGCATTTTAGTATGTTCTGAAAATACTGCAGGGCAGGTCATTAGATTTTGACTTCAGTAGAAGAAGGAAGAAACGCCGTTTGTAAACCATAGTATCCCCCGGATACCTGGTCTGCTATTTTAAGCCTTTTTACGGCGTTTTAAGGCCTCTATTGTCGTTTTTTAGTGTTTTTCCCATGTTTTATGTGACTTTTATGGCCTAAACGTAACTTAAAAAACTGATTTTAAACCCTTCCTGACGAAGCAATTTTCTAGAATGTTCCGTTCCATACTTTAAACACTCCTCCAGATTAAAATGGGACTAACTTTGTTACTGCGGCGTTTCTTCCTTCTTCTAGGTAAAAAAAAATATTTTATCAACGCCGCCAGGTTTACTAATTTAACCTTGTTTTATAATGGCCTAACGCGAGTGTATCAATACCATTCTTACACCATCGTTTATCATCAAAGTTAGTTAGTCCCTGTTTGATAACGTTGTCAGTGTTTATCTGATGATTATAGGATCTAAACGAGACCATTTCAGCAGAGTGCTTTTTATTGCTAAATAACACATTCCTATAATCATCGAATGTTATATTCGTCTTTACAACACATTTCTTAACTCCTTTTGCTTTTTTCGACTCCTTACCATCATTAACTCGTACAGCATACATGTTTGACCTTAATCCGATAAATTCAGCTACCGGCTTGAAACAGAACTCGTCCTTCATCTTTCCCATAACCTTTTTATTGCTAAGGTCATGAAACGGGTTATCACGAGGTACATTTGATAGATCGAATTCATCCTTATTATCAAAGATATCTTGATAAACATCTTCTGTAAATATTTCATAAACGAGTGAATCAGTATCAGTAAATAATAAATTCGATTGAGGCCAAACTTTCTTCACAAAATCGTAATGAAAATTGTACATTAGCCACTTTGATGTTTCTAGCACTGTAGCACCAACGAAGATGGGCTTATTGAGAATCAGGTTCGATTTATGTTTTATAACCATTACAAGGTTTTTACAAATAGTGATGATTCCAGCGAACTTTTCAGATGCTACTAATTTACTACAACGTTTTTGTGAATTAACAATCTCAATGTCGACACGATTGCGAATATTTTCCATGGTTTTGCCAAAGACAGAGTTATTCATAAGCTTAAAGAAATCCTTTTCAAAGTCTGTAGTTGCTTTTGTTCTCATATCGTTGTTAAACTTAATATAATCAGCCATCCAGAACGACTGCTCTATCTTCAATACACGATGAATTTTAGTTATTATTAACCCGTTCTCGACTGCTTGTTTCAGATTTCGGTAATGACAAACATAATTACGTTTATTCATTAGATTCGGTACTAGTTTCGCGATTGAACATGGCTTTCCAACACGTTTTTGCAGCTGCTCTGATGTTAACAATGAATCTAAAATTAATATTTTTCCTGGTAAAAACGGGTAGTCGTTATGTAAATCATGAAGTTCTTCTGGGTATTCAACATCAACCTCAACGTAGAATGAAAACTTAGAATTGGTCAAGTCCACGGTTAAGTTATCTGTATATCTAATGAATTTAGTTGGAGTAACCCAACCAATACAACTAACTGGCATCGCCTGGCACATAGCCCATGAGTATAACGCGTTTTTGTCTAAATAAATTATATAACAAGAAGGCTTATCAGAATCATGTTGCTTCAAGTATTTATTATTCGCTACAGCATGCTTTTTACTAATTACGCTAATACCACCTCTAATCGACTTTTCGATAAATAAATACTGATCGATATTATTTTCAGTAATTAGTTCAGTTTTCGCCTTAGTTAGTTTATATAACGCGTCCCACGACAATCCTGGAGATGAGAAATACCAGCCAGGGTCTAATCCGTATTTACTGATGCTAGTTAATCGGAAACTTCTGAAAATATCCTCTAGTAGCAAAACATCTTGAATAAGATAAGTATCTAGATAATCACCAATTGTCCGACAACTAAACATGTCCCAAACAACATGAGCGTGATTATAATCTTTATCAGATATATTTTCGTTAGTCAGTGATGAGTAAAACAGATCTTAACTCGGTAATGATGTTTCATCGAGCTTGTTAAAACTATCTAAATACTCATATGGAAATATACCTTTTTCTTTCATCAGCGTTACATTTTCATTAAAATACTCTGTTAATGATGGAAACTCGCTGCAATTTTTTGCAAGTGCATCTAACGAACTCGGCATGAACTGCATACTGTCAATGAACCTTAACGAGCCAACTGTCAATGACATTATTTTTTCTGCATTATTCGGGATACAATCGATTTTTCGGTTATTACATAGTCGGATAACATCAGGATGTCCTAATGCTCTTACAATAAAATGACTGTCATAACCTCTAAAATTATGCGCAACACATGGAATAAACTTACTAATGTGGAATTTTAAATTACAATAATTATGCGCTGGTCAGCGATAATGTCCAGTAATGTGGCAATGATCGTAGACTCGTTCGCCATTAGTACCTGCTGGAGCATCTAGATCGAACTCTTTTTCACAAATGTGACAGTTAACTGCTGTATTATGCGCGTTTTGTTGCTCTTGTGTTAGTGGAATCATCGGAGTTACTTGATATAGTTGTTTTTTTTTATAGATTTTATCAGCTTCCATGAACAGATTTTTTATTAACCAAACTGCAGGATCTTCTTCTTCTTCACTTTTACGTCGATACAATCTAACAGGTTCTGATAGCGTTGGATCAACTATACAACTAACTTTATACGCAACCGCTACTGGCACATGTTCATTCACATGTGTAGTGAGTCTAGATCCAGCTGTACTTGTATTATTAATCGGCTGTAAAATTGACTCAAAATCGTATGTTATCAAAAATGGAATAACAAACTTTTTTTATAATTCGTGAAGCACAGTATTTTATCAGACTCTTTTGGTAAAGATGTCTTTTGGTCATGAACGCAATATCTTAGATGGTTTTGAAGTAATTTATCATAAGGCTCCTTATCAGATCTTGTAAATCCATGGAGGCACTTGTAACAGAAATATAGTTTATGCTGATTATTATTATACTGACTACCAACTAATCTGCTAAAATTCTTGATCCAGGAAAAATGTTTCTTATACTGCAGTAGATTGATTGTATTAGGACCAGCATGTGGAGATATTCTTAATGGGAATATTTTCTTATTATCATCAACACCATAAATGTTGATACCATAGGGAATTAACTCACGATTCTGATCTTCTATTTTACCTATTTGATTCATCGGTGTTGGAAAGATAATGCCTGTCAGATTCAATCTACCAACATACCTTTGATAATTACTTGTTCGATTAGCATGATCATCTACAGGAAATAATGCTGCTAGAATACTCCACATTATACATCTGTTATCATCGTTGACAACATTAATGCAGCTATGCGTCATTTTTATCTTTGCTGGCAGTTCTACAAATGCGCCTGCACGAAGTGGGTTATATTTATGGACATCAAACAATAGGTCCATAATTCTATTAAATTTCCAACCAGAACCTTTTTCAGTAAACTCATCTATCTGAATATAATAATTTTCAACGATTTTATGAACGAGATTATCAATATCATAATCAGGTTCATTCTGACGAAATTCAGCGAACTATTCCTGCTCTTTTTCTTTAAGATTCTGCATTATACCAACAGTAACATTTTCAATATCATCATTTTTAAATATTACAAAAGGTTTCGTTTCTAGATATGGATCAGCTAGTTCTTCTTTTTCAGGACGTTCAAATATTAGGTGAATTTTAGCAATAATTTTAACGGTACCATCATTGTGCTGGATAAACTTAATAGCATCTTTAATTATTTTTCTTAACGGCCTTGATTGATCATCAACACGAATACGATATGTTTTATTAAAACCTTTAAACGACTGTTACTTCCTCAATTAAATTTGTTCTATTCACATATATTTTTTTAACAGCATCTTTCAGCTGTTCTAGATCAACATTAGATTTTGGATACTTTACTGTTTTGCCTGTTAATGATTTATATTCATTCATTAATCGTTTTACATATGCATCACGGGTTTTCTTAGTTGGTTTGTCAGCTCTATTATCATATACAGCAACCAATGGTTTTTGCTGTTCTTGCTTCAGTCGATCAACTTCATTTTTCAGTCGTTCTAGGTCAACATTCGACTTTGGATACTTAACAGATTTTCCAGAGAGAGTTTCATACTCGCTCATTAGTTTT